>PVJO010001737.1:0-162074 GCA_004026905.1 Hystrix cristata
TGTCTGGGAATCGCTCAGCCTAGCAGGCTCCCTCCTAACACCTTCGGGCCCCTCTCTCTCCAGCTAGCTGCTAACCCAGCCCCCACCGGGACAAGCAGCACTTTCTCTTAGAAGCTGCAAGCCCCGGGGAAACGATTACGCACTTGAAGGACCCACACAAAAGAAACAGATCCTTTCCCCACAGCCAGTTCCGCCACTCGACCCTCGACCCTGAGGGGGCATCGGCCGAGCAAAGTTCTGAAGCTCGGACTTGCCAAGTTCCCAGAGAATACCCGGGGCTACTTGGAAAAGCGAGGTGATCTTTTCACCCACCTTGATTCCCGCCAGCTCCCCTGACCACTCGGCGGCCCCCCAGCCTCCGAGCCGCGCGTCCCGGCGGCAGGCGCTTCCCTCACTCCGGGGGCGCCCCCAACGCTGCGGGCGAACATCCCCAAGGCTGCTTGGCCAGGACTTGGACCTGACGCTGCCATATTGAAAGGACGGAAGGAAAGGGCCGGCTCCTGACGCAGCCCGCCTGAGTCCCGGGAGGCTGAGCGCACTACCTCTCCCAGGGGCGCTCGGCAGGGCAGAGCTTGCGTGCACCCCAAGTTTCCTGAACAAGCGTGGAAGGATTTTTCTTCCAAACTGCGCGGGAATGGATTTCAATACTAGAGCGGACAAGAGGAGCAAGCAGGAGCTCTACCCAGCTGCAGCAGCATCCTTCTGCCTGGCTGCGCCCAACCCGAACAGTAAATAACGCAAGCCGTCCCCCCGCCTCCAGCGCGCCCGGGGAGAGCTGGAGCGGCTCCTCTCTCTCCGCCACAGTGGGCGCAGCAGAGTGCAACCCGGACCCCCACCTGGGAGACCGCGCTCCAGTCCCACCAGCTCCCTCGAGCCCCAGAAAGTTTCTTGAAAGTGCAAACTCTTACCTGACCCAAAAGGTCATAGCCCAGCTCCTCGGCGATGGCCGAGGCTGCTTCCGGCCCCCCGGGGACCTCCGCCGCCCATTCATTGACAAACTGCCTCTCCGCTTTTACACTGTTCACTGCACACCAAGCGCAAAAGAGAGCGAAAGCAGCGCACTGCAGACTCCAGGCTCTCTGCTCCATGCCTCTCACTCACTCTCACACAAGGGGAAGGCGGGAGGCAAAAAGAAGCAATACAGGAGAAAAGCCCGCTGCCTCGACCTTCTCCCTCCTCGGGCTCTGAATCACTCCCGGCTCCCTGCGGCTCTGCGAAGAGCTGGGCGGCGCGCGAGCCGAGGCCGGGCGGCGGCGAGTGCTCAGTGAAGCGCTTGGGTCTCCTGGTTGAGTGGAGCCTCAGCCCTTCCCAGCCAGAATGGAAATGAGTGTTTACACGTCAAATCGACGAAAGCCATCTCTTGACGTCAGATCTACCTGGACCGAGGGCTGGATGGTATTCCCGGCGGGGTGGAGAAGCGGCTAAAATAAGCAACGAGGGATTAAGAAAAGGAAGAAACCGTTTGCTGGGACCAGTTCATTTTGTCTGTAGCTGGGAGAAACATCTTCACTTCTCAAAGAGAAGTGCCCCATTTGAATGTAACTGCGAAGAGTCAAAGGCACACTCCCTCCCTCCCATCCATTTTCTTTATATCTATTTTATTATCCCATGTGCATATATGTCTCAGGGGTGGGGTGAAAAGTGGATTCTTATAACGGCCTTTGGCTATCAGAACCTGCTATGGGAAACAGGGTTCACGGATCTTTCAAACTGGACAGAGACGGGGTGGACGGGGGCGGGGGGAGCTGCACAAATTCTGCTCTAAATCATCGAAGAAAACGAGCATGTGTACAAGACAATTTTAAAGCAATACTTTTAAAAATGAATTTCTAACCATTCAAACCAGCTCAGTTTATAAGTTTACTTCCTGGTGTCCTATTTAATCTAAATAAAACAATTTCTAAAATTCTATTCCAGACAGTACAGAGCCCAACACCTCCACCACCATTATAAAGCTTAATCAAAAAGATTATCAATCCCTTGATTTTAAGAGCAGAAAATTATTTTTTCATTTATCAGCAAGGGAATCCTGGGTCCCAAATGCTGTTCTGTTGACTCGGGGAAGAAAAGAGGAGCTTTTATTAATTCTGAACTTTCCGTGATTCACACATTAAACCTCTTCACTCTGGTGCTGAACTACAGCTGTGCCATTACTTTTCCATGAAATGCACGACAGGTCTTTCCGGAAGAACGTTTTCCCGTGGAAAGAGAACAAGCGAACGTCTACATGAACTTGTCACTCCACCCGAGAGAAACGAGCTCAGTCTAGCAGGGGAAACCTGTTGGGAATCTGAAGGATTGAACCCGGCCCGAGATGCCGCAGTAGCTAATATTCAGCACCGAGGTCGGGACAGCGACACGCGCAAGGGCGGAGGGAGCTAGCTGCCCTGCTGAGCCCGGAGATCGCCGCTCTGAGCTGCTGGGCTCTCAGCCGTTTCCCTTTCGACCCGGTCCTTTCCCCGCGTTTGAGTATCAAAATAGGAAACTGGCCGTAGCGGGTGTGTGCTCAGGTCCACGGTAATGACTGTTTGCATATTGCTCACCGGAACCCGTTGGACTAAATAAACCCAAAAGTAAAATTTCGGGGAGGAAAATTTGAGCCAGCGTTCAGCTTCTGAGAAAGATTTTTTTCTTTCTTTCTTTCTTTTTAAATTCCCAACCGCCGGGGGGCGCAATCTAGTCTAGAGAAATAGATGAGGGAGCAGATTGGAAAGAAGGTTTGAGGACAATTGAGGAAAAGGGAGCAAGGGATTTCTTTAGGAGAAGCAAGTGAGAGGGGACTTGGTGGAGGATGAGGCTCCCAAGTGCTAATTCTTCGTTTGTCTCGGTGTTCGCAGAAATGTGAATTAAAGTGATAATATCTTTCAACATAAAACATCTTTACGAAAACAAATGCCAAATTTAATAAGACATCTGATGCGTATAAGTGTTTTTGCAGTAATGCTACCCTCGTGTGAGACGCTGTGGCACGGTCCCAGACTGACAGTTCTATTGTCTGCTCCGTGAATCTGCCTGTGAATGTTGATGGCGAGTGAGCTTTGTATTCTTCATGCCTCCGGCTCGGCTGCGGCCTCAAGCTCTCTAGGGTGTTTCTTTCTAACAGCAGACAGATGCTAGCCATGCGCTAGCGAGGCAAGAGGAACCTGTGGCAAATGGTAGTAATGGTAGATATGGCCAGAGCAGGAACATATTCATCCGTTTCTTATTATTTTTCCAGTAAATCAGCTTAGTAGTATGTGGGCAGTAAGGTCAGCATCTTACTAATGAAATATTTGTCTTAAATGGAGCAACATACAAACCTGGAGTAAACATTTATCCGATAGTAAGGTAGATAAAATTCTCACAGAAAGAAGACAATATCCCTATCTACACAATACATATTCACAATGTATTTGAAAATTGTACCATTTTTACCCAGTGGATTTTATCTGACACAACTTCTAGGATGCAGATGAAATTAATTTTGCTCAGGCTAGGAGTATAAAATATTCATAATTCACCCTAACTTTTTCATCTCAATGGCTAGCTGTACCCTGCTTTGTGGATCCACGCCAACTGGGATTGATAAACCCGGTTATATCAACTTGTTTGGCTTGAGAGACACCCAGAAGATTAGTAAAGCACAGTTTTAGGAGTGTCTGCGTGGGCCATGGAAGTGTGTCCTTAGGAATTATATCTGGTCCCTCACCCCTTCCCCTTTGGCACCGTTGCCTTGTTCTGTTTCCTGGGCACCATGAACCAAGCATCTTTGTTCCTTCATGCCCTTCTGTCATACTGTTTCTTCCTCAGAGCCAGTCAACCGCAGACTGTACTGGATTCCCTAAAATCGTGAGGCTAAATCATGAGCTAAATTAAACCTGTCATCCTTTAAATTTTGGTTATTCACTATTGCATCCCAGGAATGGGAAAGCTAATATACCCATCCACATATTTTATATCATGAATTAGAAAAGCCAGTGATCATTCGTAAGTTGATTTTATTTTTTATTTATTTATTTATTTATTTGTTGGTGCTGGGGATCGAACTCAGGGCCTTGCATTTGCTAGGCAAACACTCTAACCACTGAGCTAAATCCCCAGCCCTGTAAGTTGGTTTTAATAGCATTTCTGATTAATTTATATCCTGATTAATTTATATCCAAGATAATCCAGAAACTAAACAGGACTGTGTTTCTATTATGAATTATTAAGTGAATGTCATGCCTTTCATGACTGCTCCCCACTGCTCCTCAATGAAGCTAATCATTTATTATATTTGTCTTGGTAAGTAGTAAGAGCAAGTGTAGTGTAAGCAAGACATAAGAGTATGTTCCTACAGATTATGGTATCTCTTCAGCATTAGGAAAAAATTGTGATACTGAAGATTGAACTCAGTGCCTTATGCTAGGCAAGCACTCTACCACTGAGCTAAATCCCCAGCCCTAAAAGCCAAACATTTTAAATCTTTATCCAATGAATCTGTGAAATAAAATATATACCTGCACACACAACAAATAACGTACTTAATGACTTATTGCAGAGTGAATACGTAAACATTCAGGTCAAGAAAAAGAAGATTTCTAGGCCTACATAATAATATTCCAAGATTTTTAAGTGGCATTGGAAGGAGTGAAAGCTAGGCATGGCGGCATGCTCCTGTAGTCCCAGCTACTTGAAAGGCTGAAGCAAGAGAATACTTTGAGTCTAGGAGTTTGAGGTCAGTGTGAGTAACAGGGCAAGACCGTGCTTAAAAAGAAAAATGCACCTTTAGATCATAATGTTAAGTGAAATAAATTGGACTCACAAGCTTAAATATTGCATGGTTTATCTTATGAAGTATAAATAACCTCAAAGTATAAATAAATTAAAGAGAAAAATAAAAAGATAGATAATAAGAAACAGGGAGGGGTTGACTCTGGGGGCGTGGCGAGGAGAGACATGAGGCTGAGCTGGGTCCTGACAGTATTGTCCGTCTGCCTGAGCGCCCTGACCACGGCCACGGGGTCGGAAGGCAAACGGAAGCTGCAGATCAGAGTCGAGAAGCGGGTGGATCACCGTCCTATCAAGTCAGGAAAGGGAGACGTCTTGCACATGCACTACACGGGAAAGCTGGAAGATGGGACAGAGTTTGACAGCAGCCTGCCCCAGAACCAGCCTTTTGTTTTCTCCCTTGGCACAGGCCAGGTCATCAAGGGCTGGGACCAGGGGCTGCTCGGGACGTGTGAGGGGGGAAAAGCAGAAACTGGTGATCCCATCTGAGCTGGGATATGGAGAGCGGGGAGCTCCCCCAAAGATCCCAGGTGGTGCAACCCTAGTATTCGAGGTGGAACTG
Source organism: Hystrix cristata (assembly GCA_004026905.1). Classification (NCBI taxonomy): domain Eukaryota; kingdom Metazoa; phylum Chordata; class Mammalia; order Rodentia; family Hystricidae; genus Hystrix; species Hystrix cristata. The sequence continues at coordinate 5,312 of PVJO010001737.1, forward strand.
CTCAAGATCAAGCGCTGGTCAGAACTGTAGCCAGCTTCGGAGGGGTGGGGGGCCCCATGAGGGACCAGACTGTTTAAAAAACAAAACAAAACAAAAACCTTAAAAACAAAACCTTAAAAAGCCCCCCCCCCAAAAAAAAAAGAAAGAAAGAAACAGGGAGACAGATCTTTTGCAAATGGGGAGGATACCAGGAGATGGAGAGGGAGTATATTCAGGGGAGGGGAAGGTGATGTAATAGGAATTAAGAGTATGTGTACCAACTATCTCTGCTGAAAGTAATCATTATGTACTACAAACATATACTAATAAAAATACTACTTCCTTTTAACATTTTCCAGTTGTCGTGTAGATTTACCAGTTTGACTTGCTATGGGTAACAGCAACTACAAATTAAGACAAATATGTAATCAATTAGTCTGTGATTAAACTAGAAGATATTTTGTAAGAAAACATATAAAAGGAAAAAGTACCCTATGGTAGTGTTTCCCAACATAGAAGATAATATTTGTATGGCATATTGAGATAAATTTGGAGACTTAGTGTATAGGACTTGGTGAAGCCATTTTCTTTTTATATGACACAATTATGATAAAGTAAAATACACCATTTTGGGCAATGTATTAAAAGTGATTGTATAGAACTTCAAATTGAGAAATACAAATACACTTCTATCAATAGAATTTTTTATCTTAGCTTTTATGCTGGAAAGCCTATATATAATTTCTGATCAAATCATTTTAATGAAAGTGATCTTTTCAAATTTTTGGTATCTACTGTCAATTCTTTCACACAAGTAGAGAATAAAATTATTACACTACTGTATAACCACTTAACCATTTACATTTGATTCTTTGATTTTAAACAATAAAAAGGACTTTCTGTTATTTTCTTGACAAATAAACCATTGTAATTTCATAGAATGCCTGTAGATTTCAAACTGTTCTGAATCTTACATGTCAAGCATTACAAATAATACTCCGATTCTAAGTTAGAAAATGCACATGCCTTGTAGAGAAGTTACCAGCCACTAACTTTACCACAAATGAACAAAAGTGTTTAGTATATGGGAAGACTGATCTTGGGGAGACCATGGAAACATGCACTTTCTAGCAGTGCCTGATTTGCTTTCTCTCTATTTCTCCTCCTATGAGCACGTTTCGTGGTGTGTGGTGTAGTAACTTGGCACATTCATGTGATGGACAGGGATGTGTCTGCAGCAGGTTGCTGAAGGGGAAATCACCGAGGCAGGCATTCTGCTTGGTTGGGTTCCAGCAGCTCAGCACCAAGCTGCTTGCCTGAACTTCTCTGGGGGTGAGAAGACCAGCTATCCTGAGGCTCATATTTAACTCTGCCAGTGAGGAAGCTCTGACCTCTAGAGAATAATAAGGCAAAGTCTGTACACTGAAAGGCTCTGAGGTGGATATGTAACTATGAAGGATTTTTGCTGAATAAATCTTGAATTCAATATAGAACTGAATTGAAGGAATGAGTGGTATTAATTCCAATGGTTGAAAAAGATGGGTCTTTTCTAATGAAATGGATAATAAGATCCAGTTACATAGAAGTACTTAATAACAACGTTTTAAGAAACAGATTCTATGCATTTAACTGAGTAAAATGCAGAGTGTTCTTGCTTATGCTGTCAGGCAATGGTCCTCTTCCTCTCACACACTCAGTTTCACATAGAAAACCTCATACATAACTGCTTTCTTTACTCTAGAAGAGTAATTTCTACAAAAAGTATAGCCCATCAGCATTACAAAATCAATGTTACATAATTCTCTTCTTCTCAAAGTGTGCTCCCTAAACCAGCATTACAGGTACCACTTGAAAAATTATTAGAAATTCAAGCCCTCAGCCCCTACCCCAGAACTACTGTATCAAAATCTGCATTATTAATGATTCCTTGGTGATTCATAGGCAATCAAGATTTGAGAGGCAGTGATCTGGGTCACAGCTCTTTAAACACATGACATGCTTCGCACTTCCAAATTGACTTGCATAGTTATGTTTTTGGTTTGTATATCTGAGTGGAAGACGCTAAGTGTGAAAGATTTTATTTTTCCTGTTGAATTTTAGCTTCTCAAGAAGTCTGGAATTTTGATTTTACTATCAAGGCTTTGCTCCTAGCTTTATGTTATACGTCAATGTCAGTTAACCATATTTATCAAGGTTGTTAATAAAAAGATTTGGAAAGATAGGTTAAAAGAGAAAGCTATCAAGAAGTCTCTAACAAGTTAAAGTGAACTGACAACCAGTACTTGTTAGAAAGTTACTTACCAGGTAGCTGAACAATCTTCTTACATGATATGAAGTGTCCACATATATGATGGCCATAGACCTGCCTCTGGCTAGTGTTAGCATGATTTTCTCTACGTCATGTTAGTTACCAGTGATCACCATTTCTTCAGTGAGTAATACAAATCAAAATTTTAATAATGTGCTCTGAACTTTATAATTATCTACTGATCTCTTATGGGATTTACCTTCTTTTCATTTTTGGAATTGAGAATCCTTGACCATCTCAGTTTTTGAATACTAATCCTTATTCTTTCTTTCGATATTCCTCAGTGATTTCCAACAGCCATTGAGGAGTCGTTTTCAGAATAAATTTATTGTTATAATGACTCTTACCCATATTATCTGTCCCTTCCTCTGTGTAAATAGTATCGTTTGATGTATAACATTTAGTCCATCCAAACAAAGTTTACATTGAATGAATCAAAATTGGTTTAATTGCAAAAGACAAAGAGCTATATTATAACTAAAACTAGCTTAGACAAGAAAAAGGGAATTTATTGACTCCTATAATTGAACCACAAGAAAATAAATATAGAGCTGGCTAGGGAGACTATAGTCACGGATTTAAATAACATTAATGAGTTCTGTCTGTCTGTCTCTCTTTTCACTTTGCAGATTCTATACTTTGGTAGCTCTGGTAGCTCATTTTTTTCATATTTCTACAGGGTGAAGTATGTGACTACTGGTATTTTTTTTAACTTTTTTTTATTTTTTATTTTTACCAAGAACATGTATTGATACATTGTATACATAATGATCATAATCAGCATGGTTATTTTGTACCTGTACATGATGTATCTTGGCTTTCCCGCCTCTTCCCCTCCCCAACCTTCCATTCACCCACCCCTCTCTATTTGCAACAAGTTTATTTACACTTTTCCACTTTTTCCCTTTCATCTTACTTTTCTTTTAACCTTCTTCTTTATCCCCCTTTTCCCTATCTAGTTCTCCTCTCTTTTGAATACTATCTCTTTTTTTTAAACATAGTATCTATTCTACCCCTTTGTCCTTATTTACACTTATGGTTTCTGGTATTTTTTAAGATCACAGTTTTCCAGTTCATCATAGGAGAAAAGGAGGTCCTCCTTTCTATGCTCAATATTACAGTGTCAGAGAAGAATCCTAGGCTTGGGCAAGGCCTTAGCCCTGGACCAGTTGCTGTAGCCAAGATATTATAGTATTCTGATTGATCAAACATAGGCCACGTGACCAACTTCATGTTCGAAAGGGCGGGGTATTCTTTACTATGACTGGAGCCACATCATTAAGCCAGTGTTTTCAATAAGGTAAGGGCAGTTCTCCACAAGAAGGGTCTGGTGGGAATCTCCATAATAAAAGAAGAAAAAGTGGAAACACAAACGACAATCATAATGCTCCTTAGCAGGGAGAAAGGGAGTCAAAATACACTTCACAATCCTTTGTTTCCCATTGTGGTTATCAGCCCTCCTACAGGTGGTGCACTTAAATGCCACTCAGTGTTTAAAAGCAAATATCAATGTCGAATTAGTTAATTGAGACAAAATAACATAAATATAACATACAGCAGATTAAAGACTTTTAAAGTTGTTTAGACTTGGGGAACAGTTACTAAAAATGTGGTTTCTTTTCCTAACTTCATTTTGAAACAAAATTAGATTTTCAAAAAGTTCCAAAACTAATACCAAGAGCTCTTGTATACTCTTCACTCAGCTTTCTCAGAGATGAGCCAGGACATTAATATTGCTGCAGTACTATTAACGAAGCTGCAGATCATCTTAAAATTTCCAGCTGTTCTGTTAGTTTATTATTCTTTTGGTTGAGTGTTCAGTTGAAACTCCTCATTGCATTTAGTTATTATGTCTCCTCCAGTCGGGGTTATTTCCTCTATCTCTTTTATCTTTCAAGGCCTTGAAACTTTTTCAGAGTACTATTCAGCATTTTGTATGTTCCTCAGTTTGGCTTGTTTGATGTTTTCTCATGATTAGGTTGGAGTTCTGCATTTGTAGGAAGAAATGATGTTGTGCTATTTTTCCCTGCCTTATATCAGGAGATACATGATCTCTATATATCTAATTACTAGTTATGCTGTATCTCATTCCTTGGTTAAGTGGTATTGACTGGGTTTCTCAGTTACAAAGTACTATTTGAAAAAGAATATTTCAATGCAAAAATTATTTTCAAAACCATGATGAGGGGTGCCATACATAATCTATTAATATTCTCCAAGTTGCTATTTTTCGGAGAAAAGCTAAGTATTTCATTGTCATGGACATTCGTATTTATTATGCTCGCTATTTATTATTCCATGTTGCAGGAGACTGCCTTTCAGTCTTACTGATCGTATCTCTTGTTTGTCATACCCGAGATAAAGGTTGGATCACTCTTTTAAGCATAATTAAAGATAGTTGTTACAGGCCTCTTTTTCCCAGTTTGTTTACAGCTCTTCAGTGCAGTCTTTCAAGGATAACATTTATTTAAACAATAAGCAGGTTAATTCCAGAATTCACTAGAGGGAGGTGAGACGCAAAGGTGATGTTGGGGTCAGTTCATTCTTTATCCCTCAGTCGATAGAAGCCTGCAACTAAAAAAGCCTGAAGTGGTCAGTCCTACAGTCAGTGCTGGGGAGAAAAGTGACCCGCTTTGCACTCCTGCACAGACACCCATGTCTGCTCTGTCTTCCCAGGACCCTGTGACCACCGCCGAAGGAAGGTAGCAAAGACTCTAAGGCAGAATCACTCCGCAGCACATTCGTTTAAAAACTCTATTTTAGTGTCTAAAATTTAAGCTCGGAAGATATCTCATTTAAAAATCTGATTTGCTGGCTTTTCTTTGAAAACTGGAAAATGTGGGTCTGGAAACAATCATCTCCAGGGTTGTCAGACACTAAGGGGGGCTTACTGGAATTACGTTTATCTCACCTACTTTTCCCTTCACAGTGGAGTTCAGGAACGCTTAACTCTATCAAAACTAGGAGGAAACTTAGCAGAAGAGAATCGAGTGTATGGAAATTTTTTTCTTATGCCTGGCTTACACCATTTAGTTATGGTATCTGCTTGTCTCCCATGAGCATCAAGCTTTTTCTGCTGTCTCGCTCTCTCTCTCGTTCTGTCTCTGTCTCTGTCTCTATCTCTCTCACTTTTGTAATGCATAGTAAGTACATTCATCATGGGGATCTGGTGCACATACATATCACACCCTAATCCTTTTACTTCTCTTCCTCTCCCCATCCTTCCATCTCCCTCTACTCCCTGCATCCCTACACCCCTTCCCATCTCCCCAAAGTCTGCACCGCTCAAACTCCCTCTCTACACTGCTCAAACCTGGCCACGCTACAGCCACAGTTCTTAACTTACAGCAAAAATGAAAAGGGAAGACCAGTGCATATCCCATCCCCCCCTCCAAAAAAGTGTATTGGCAAGCTCTGAGTTCACTCCAAGCCATGAATTTGGGAAAGAGATGGACTTGTGCGCAGCAACAAGAGAGGGTAGCACGGTAGGAGGGCAGTTAAAAGCTACTCAAGTTCTTCTGCCTCTTCAGTCTCATGTAGGTAAAGTGTGGGAGTCTGACACCGAGAAAGCTGGGAAACAAATTGGTGTAAGAAAGTGTATCATGTGTTCAATGACTGATGATTCACCTTCTCTCTTGCTAGTTCTCTGTCACTAGACAAAGCAGAGGCTTTGTCATTTTATCTGCAAAGCTAGTTGACATTTGATGGAAAAACTGATACCACTTAACAAACTTTGCCCAGACTCTAGATGACTGTTTCAAAAAGCATTAAGCACAGAGGTATGAGCAGACTTGAAGCAGAGCACACTGGTCTGAAGCCCAGTTTTGCCACTTACTAGCTGTGGAGCTTTGGGCCTATTTTCAGACTTCCTTGCTTTAGTTTCCTCGATTATCAAACGAGGCATAGCAGTGAATTTCTGATGGAGTTATTATATATAACATACAACACTTTTTAGTGCAAGTAAATGATAGCTGTTTTTATTAAGGACATAGCTGTCTCATTACATCACCGTTTACTCTAGGGGTGTCGTCACGTCCTGGAGTGGGGACAAGATGTGACTGTGGAGGCAAGCTGGACGGGGAGGTGATTTCAAAGCCTAAAGCTGCATATCTCTGGCGCACAACTCTCACATCTCTCTCTTTTTTTCTTAGTCATTCATTTCCTGCATGCTCTCCTCTTCTTTTCTGTCTCCCTCCCTATTGAGAGAGGAAGGACACGTTTCATTAATTCTAGTGCCCCCAAACACAGTGTGAAGTAATTTACTCATGGTCGGCCCAGCTGACTTCACACATCTGACTTGGGTAGAGAAGATGACATTTGATTTCAGTGCAGTGAACAGGCAGTGCTGAAGTGAAGAGTATGGGAAAACCTAGTGTTGGTCTCTCCGAACACATCTCTGAAAGTGGCCGCCAAAATGACATACTACTTTGACTGACATTTTCAGTGTGCTGGAAATGTAGTAATGGCAAAAGCAAGTGTCAGTGCTGTGGACGTTCAATATGAGTGGTCGTTAGATCATGAAGCACACTAAGGAAATGATTGCACAGGGATTTTTTTAACTGTGTTTATCTCTTCACTTGGCATTCTTGATAGTAGAATCAACCGGTATGTGATTCTGCAAAATACTGAATAGTAACATGATTCCTTGCCATATCCTAACTTCAGATAGGAAAGTTAGGCCCCAGCCCACGCGAGCCAAGATTATGATAGTACAATGACAAGTGGGGTTGGTATAGTACTTTACAATTTTTTCAAGGATTTCCATCTTTTGGCTTCTCACTACAGCATCATTGCTGCTCGTGTTTTATAGATAAGTAAGCCAAGTCACAAGCAGCCAAGGCCACCTGAGTTTTCGTTGTTAATCTGACAGAGCTGAAATAAGAACTCAAGTCTGCAGTCCTTCTACCCTCTATTTGTGTGGAAAAGTTTTGTGCTTAATATTTTCAGCAGTTGAGTGTTAAACCCCTTCTGGCCCTTTCTAGTGTAGTTACTTGGGACAGATTCTGAAGCTGCAGAGTCCTCATCTGTGACACAGGGGAAATAACTGTGCCTGCTATTTATGAGAATTGAATGTGACTAAATTATGAGCATCACTTAAAACAGGTCTCAGCGTCTGGTAAGTGCTCCGTAAAGGCCACCTGTCGTGATTATTGACTGTCTTCTTTTTTCATTTTTTTGGCTTTGCATTGAAGAGAACTGTCCATCATTTTGGATTAATCCTAGAAGCACTATTCCTCTGGGTTTATGTTATTTAAAATATTGTTACTCTTTGTTGCTTTGGTAAGACTGGGAACTTATCATTAGTGCCCAAAGTATTGCAGATCAATAATTCTCAAGTGGTCGAATATGTGTAACATGTACCTGGGTGGTTACAGATTTCTGAGAACACCCCCCCCACCTCCTTCTGATCCTGAGATGGTGTAGGAGCAGAAATCTATAAATTAAAAAATACTCTCATAGGTCATCAGAAACATTGTAAAAAGTCCTCAACTACAATGTTTACTCCTACCTACTGAGGCTGCAGCTACTACTATTCTTCCCTCCTCTTCTTCCTCTTCCTAGGCTACCTCCCTCTTTGTTTTTATCATCTTCATCCTCTTCGTTCTTTCCTCCACCTTCATTGCATTTCTTTGCTCTTCTTCTTCTTTCACCCCCATTTCTAGGAGAAGGCCTGGGGTTATTTTCCACTATCAGGCTAGCTCTATTATTATCTCTTTAGAGAAAATGCCACTGAACTTAGCAGGAAAAAACAGAGTAATTACTCATAGGGGAAAATATATATATATAACTTCTCTGGATCCAGTTAGAAAGATAATGATTAAGTCGAAGTGATCATTTACTCACACATCACAATAGGGCTCCGGCCCTCTCACAAGGAGCAAAATGGGCTATGGTTGTTTCCGGAGCTAATCAGAGTTGGCCCATATGTAATGCTCTGACAGAAAGTTTTAAAGTCTTTCTTATAAAAGATACAAACTCAGGATCGGGATCCTTACAATTCAGTAGAAATCTTACTTACATTGACCTTTGGCTTCAAACTAATCAGGCACTCTGAGTAATATTTCCGGTCCCCATTTTCTACTCCAAATCCCAGTTTAATGCATCTACATGCCAGGAAACCAGACCAGAAAGCCAAGTGCCAAATTTGAAATAACTTACACTAACCATTTTATCTCAACTGGGTCATCATATCTAGATAACTTCAAAGGAAGTAGATATTTTGCATCTACCAGGTTTCAGAGAAATACAAATAGCCAATCCAAGCCACAGGCTTCCAAGAAATCTTTTTTACTTGAATTATATTCAATTATTTTCATCAGTGGTTATCAATTGTTGCTGAACATCACAATCATTTAGTAGTTCGTAAATCCCAATTGCTCTTCTAAATCCCAAGATTTCGTGATTTAGTTGGTGTGGCATGAAATATGATAGGCGATTCTATTAGGTATCATGGGATCTCTGTTGATACAATGAACCAAATTTATTTGACAATTGCCTGCTTTATTTCTTTCTGCTAGGCAAGGACTTAGATTAAGCCTAGAAAGAAAATGAAGCAGGTAGTATTAAGAACACTTTGGTCTCAATTACCTGTATATTTTAGAGAATGTGAAATATTACTTACCTGAATTATCTCATTTTTCTAGGGTATATGTGATCTTGTCAAAATATTCTGTGCATTTTATGTCATATAGACCCCAAAGACATTCTAAGTAAATCTCAGTAACACAGGAAATGAATGGTGGTTAACCACATCTGTTGGTTGACTCAGAGTCATTTAGAAGAAGGAGTTGGGTTCACCTATGTTGCCCTTCATGGAGCTGATAGTTTATAAAGACCAGCCAGAGAGACTTAGAAAGAGGGTGTTTGCATTGGTCTGCATTTCTATCATACACCTTTTCCAATTCTTTTTGAAAATTTGTGCATCAAGGGCAGGACTTGCAATAAACCTCATGTGGCAGATTTTTTATACTTTCAGTTTAAGGCATAAACCATTTTTAGTTTAGAAATATCACTAATAATGTTCTAGTACTTACTGTCTGCACTGAGATTTTGGCACCAGGAAGAAACTTTTGCTGTCTTTCATATTTTAATAAACACTAAAAGACTGTATTCTTTTCTGGTTTTATTTTAAGCTGGAAAAATTGCTTTCCATAACTTATAATATCCTGTTTTCTTCAAATATACCCACAAAATCATTGTCTATAATTGATAAAATTATCCTTTCTCTCATTTATATGCCTTTTTTTGGCTATAATTTCTTTGAAATTTTTTTCCATTTATATGAAAATCCATTCAGTTTTCATTTTTACCACCATATTCATTGTTAATCTCCAAGAGACCATTTTTGTTTTACTTTTCCATTTATTTGTCTCTGTTCTCCTTTCACGGTTGAAAATACTAATGCCAGAAGTTTCCTCTTCCATTTTGATGTTTTCTTCCCTCTGTTTTGCCCATAAACTTGTTTTTGCTGTTTAGTTTCACCTGCTTCCTTGTAGGTGAAGGCATCCCTCAGATCACTGGTGTCCTTGCTTGCTGGACCACATTTAAGAGTCAGGAAAGAAAAGCTGTGATAATTTAAACAAGGATGAACAATGTGAGCTTTGCTGCAGGATGGTCTGCTGGTAGATGGGTTGAGAAAACTCCAATGGCAGAGTTTCTATTGTGGTTTTCTTCTCAAGTCAGTTGGATTCCAGAGAGAAGATTGCCCTCAGTCTCCAGCTGGCAGGAGAGAATCTGACTGCCAGAGGGAAGGAGAGGCACTCGGAGGAAGTCAACATCCATCTGCCTCTCCTAGTTCCAGGTTTCAGTGTGAGACCTCCAGCTCTAACTGCCTGGTGTGGCTAGGGAATCCCCGTTTTGCTCTCTGGGGAAGAAACCTTCAGTCTCGTGCTAGAGTAGCAGAAAGATATTTTTCTTGCAGTGGAGAGTGATGAGGGGAGCTGGAGTAGGATTGTTTCTGAAAAAGACTTTCAACTTTCAAGCAATTCATTTTATTTTAAGCATCTCTTTTCATCCCAATTCTAGAACAATTTGGTGTCTGCCAATTCTTAAGCCTCGGGGTACTCTGAGGTACAGAAAAGGTTAGTTCTTGGCTTTCCCTGGGCTGCGGCTTGTATCCAGATGTCCTCCCTGTGCTCACTTCGGCAGCACATGTACTAGATGTCCTCCCAAAGCCTCATGCACTCACTCATAAGTGGCACTTTTTGGAGCTCGCTGGAGCTAGGATGTGTGATACTGGGATTAAGAGTGTGTGGTACTACATTAGTCCACTGTTGGAGTTAGCATAGTTCTGGGTGTGGCTGAATGGATTTACTGAAGGCAGAAGCCTCGCCCGGGCTTTGGGTGGCACCACCCAAAGGCTTGTAGCCTGGATGGGATAAAAGGGAAAGGTAGAGTCGCTGCTGGGTGCTGCTGCTTGCTGCTTCCTGCCTGCCTTGCCATGGACTGTTTCTCCCCTGCCCTGCCTTAAAGCCAGCCAGTGATGGACTGAAACCTGTACAAACTGTGAGCCAAAATAAACCTTTCCTCCTTTAACTTTCAGTGTTGGGTATTTTGTGCAAACGGTGAGGAAAAGTAACTAAGACATGCTGCCATTGGTTTAACAGTCAGTCTTTTTAGATATGCTAAATTATTTGCTTTTTTTGCTACTATAATTTTGTTGCTATTGTTTCCATTCCTCTTATCCTTATTCTGTGAATTTATGTCCTTAAAAACACCTTCATTTTAATTTTTGAGGGGTTTTCGGAGGAATTGAAAGTTGGCACATACATTTAACCAACAGATTTTACCTGGAAGTATAAGAGCCAAACAAATAGACACAATCTAAATGGACCCCAATATGTAATTAGTTAAATAAACTATTGAGCACTCATACAATGAAAAACTATGTAACTATTAAAGTTACACCAATGAATATTTATTAACATGGGAATATATATTATATAGAAAGTGAAAAATTAATAGCATAACTATAGTAGCAAACTAAGAAATTTCTGTTTTTAACTCTTCTACTAAGAATGTTATGCTGATGTAATCACATGAAAAATTCTGGAGTTATTGTGATGTACTTTTTAGGGGGAGTCTGGGTCTTAGTGAGATTAAGCAGTTTGTCCAGTGTCCCAGTGTCTTAAATTCGTGTTTGAGAAAATCATCACTGGATTCTAAATATAGAAATAGAACTCATAGGTGAGTTTTCAGGTTGTACAAAGCATCACAGAAGCATGAGAACATGATTGAGCAGGCCTGGTCCTTGAAGTTCCTTTGTTTTCCATAGATAAGATGCAGGACGGCAGCTTGAAGAATTGAGAAATCTGACAGGGCTGAGAGGTTCAGGGTGAAATGTGGGTGGGCTTGATTTCTTTGCTGCTTTCAGGCTATTTCATTGCTCTGAAATAAGTTATTCTACCTTGTAAAGTAATAATTCTCAACTAAGCAATACTGACATCAGGGCCTTTCTCTCAGTTCCAGTCTGGAGATTTTTATCATAGTATGTTTATGTGATTTACTTTATTCTGTGCCTGAATTGGGAGAATGCCCCATTTATATACATTTAGGGACTCCCTTTAAGGTGAACTGCAAGTCTATTTTATGTAGTTAATAAGTGAAGTTTGTGGTGTGTGATTCAATTTCTGCCAAACGGAAAGAAGCATATTTCTAAATCCCATATAAGATTCTCCTTGAAATCTCTAGCAGTGTGCCTTTACCTATGCTTGGGATATGTGAGGAACCCCTACACAGTGTTATCAGTCTCATCATTTTATGCCTAATTTCCATAATGAAAATATATACCAAAATTCATGGTGGAAGGAAAATCTTCCTTTTCTTTTTAAAGTACCACCATGGCCACTGTCCCTAGACTGACCATATGTACATACAGATTTCTGGTGGTAAATTCAAAATAAGCAGAGTGAGGTTGATGGAGAACTGAAAAATGAAGGCTTTGTGTAGCTACCTCTTTTTCTAGCCTCACAGAAGAGAACCTTCCTCGCTGCCCAGGCAGTTAACTCTCTTTGGAATGTTCTCCAGATCTCCATGGACTGCCAGTTTAGGTAGCTGCTATTCTTCTACTCTTGCCTCTCTTCTCTTCATCTCACAGTCTATCCCTCTTTTTAAACTCAGTCTCTTTTCAAAGTTTTTCTTCTATTTTGGGACAATGCCATCTCTTACTCTGGAATCCTTAAATTCCCAATCTGGCCTTGTTTTGTAAATTTCCTCAGCTTCATGCACTTTTTGCGCATCTCTCTTTTTTGCTTCATTTGATGCTAGGTTCCGAGTGAAGACGAGCTCCAGGTCCCATTGCTTTGAGTGAATCTTAGGAGAGGCAAGCAGGATGGATGGGAAGGGGGTAACCAGAATGAAGTTTGCTACTTGGTATTGCAGTATTTAAGTGTCCAGAGATATGCCAGAGAAATGCCAAGGATTTCTTTTATTACAAAACTTCTCTCTGGTCTATGTAAGAAATTCATATTCTAATTTTTTATATAATTTGACTTTATAATGGTACAAAAACTGTTCATTGCTATGTGTCATATTACAAATTGCTCTACCATTTTTGTAACTTTGAAGCCCACCACGATCTATTGAGTCTTTGTAATTTCTGTATTTTCTTCTGTGACTGCGGAAGGGAGTGCCTGGAAAGGGCTTTCACTTACACATGAGCAGAAGGATGAAATCTGGAGATATTAATCAGGGATTCTGGAGTACCTCCCCTACTCAGTGAGAAATAGGCATTACTTCAGAGAGAGTGCAGGATTTCATCCCAGCAACACACAGACAAAAAATTAGCAGTCAGTGCTCAGCTTTTGAATCTCTAAAAATAAAATTGAAACCTCACTGTAGACATGCGATCTATAAAGGCAAGAGTATTGATATTCAAGATCCAGTTTCTTTTGAGCTGCAAGAGGCCAAGTCCCAGAAGAAGTCAGGCATAAAGTCTGTGTCATAAACAACAGAACGGAAGGAGAATAGACAAAGAATCAAACTGAAGTATCTTACAAACTAGATAAAGGTTGCCTGGACTAGGGGGAAGAGATATATTGAAAATAGAGCAGCCGAGGAATGTGAACATACAATTTTTGCTCCTGTCCACATCAGACTGATAGCTAGACAGGAAGATGGGAACTGATCTTTCTGTCATTTGGGGGATTTGGGAGAAGAGGCAGGATTCCAAAACAGGACTTTTAGATTCTAATTAAAATGGTTCAAATGCTGTCCATTGTGTGGCAAAGCCCTACATCTTTTCTGATCTCCCTGGAAAATATGCAACAAGTAGAACCCTGCTCTGCCAGAATAACTCTTTCCCATAACACTGGTTTTCGAACATTTTCAGAGGGGGAGATTTCATTTTTGATGGAACTCCTATGTGTAAAGAAGAAAAAAAGATAGAACCAGGGCCATCGGGCTGAGCAGAGATGTGGTACCACAGCCAGCCCAGGACATCTGTCTGGAGAGTCGCTGTGGCATGGACATGCCCTTACAAAGAAAGCTATCTGGAAGCTATTACTCTATTCATTGCTATACTAAGCACATTACAAAAAGTGTATCAACCTGTGTTTGGAGCTAAAAATCTTAGAGTCCTAATTTGGCTCCAAGTAGAATGGAAAATTTATGCATAAAATATCTCTAATTGTGTCCCTGGGGATTTTGATCTATCTAATACTTTTCTGTGCTGGATTTCAAGGAGAAGTGAAGGCAAGAGACCAAATGTTTTGCTCTGACTTGTGGAAACTGTCCTATCAGCTGTCCAATAGAGACTCTTGCTGTACTTCATATATTCACTTGTTTATTCATTGATTCACTTAAGAGAATAATAAAATTCTCTTACTACATAGCAGGTAGCCTGTCAGCTGCTGTGGAAAGAGTTTACCAGCCCTCTATCAACTATCACATCTTTACATGAGAGCTTCGAACTTCAGATGCTTCCGCTGCTCGTTGCCTTTTCAGATCCTCATAAACTGAATTTTCGGACATGTTTACGTCAGTGCTTAAACTCTTGAAGCTTCTACTCTCTTTCAGAATGAAAATTCAATGCAGAAACTCTAAGTATAATATATATTGCCTTGATTGCTCAAATTCACATGAGAAAAGGGTCTGGCTTGATACGCAGGGCCACAAAAATTATATCATTGATCAAAAATGTAATCAATCGAGATTTATCTTTAGTGGTACTAGAGACTGAACCCAGAACATGTGCATTAAGCTGCATCACCAGCCTTTTTTAAAAATTTATAATTTTGAGACAGGTTCTTGCTAAGCTGCTAAATTACCCAGGGTGGGCTTGAACTTCTCATCCTCCTGCCTCTGCTGCTTAATTCAATCACATACCATTTTTAAAATGCAACCATTCCCTACATTTAGAATCCCTGGATACATTGTGAAGAAAAGCAGTATCCTTAAATGTATTTGGTGCCTTATTTAGATCAAGTCACACACACACACTTAGATCAATGACTTCTGCAAAGCTTATTATGAAAAACAAATCTTTAAAAAAAAAAGTCTCCTGCCCTCCAGTTCCCAGCTCCTTCAAGACAATATTTCCACATTCAGTATCTTACCTTTACATTTCTGCATAATATTGCTTTCCTTTCTTGATGTTTTTCAGTCTTAGGTATCATGTAGCCTAAAGGCAACTAGCTCCACCGAACCACCGTGGCACCTCTGCTGTACACAGTGACTTCTGTCCCTTCTCAGTTACATCACAGTTTCTCTTAGACACATCATCAGTCCAGTTAGGTCATGTACAGTCTGTTCACCCCAGAGGCATATTGTCTACTCCGACTGATTTTCCCTTCTTAGGTACTTTGCTACACTAAGTACATTATGTTCTTTGCTTAGTTTCCTAAGTACTCATCACCAATTCATCTCCAAATTCTCACTCAGTTGGCAGATCTCTTGTTATGTTCAAACACGGCAGGTAATCCATCAATGCCGTCTCCTTGGGACTGTTTCCCAGAGCCTTCTGGCCTGACTTGTTTGGACAGGATTCTTCCTTGTCGGGTACACTCTGGCAGGAAGCCTTTCATCATCATCAGGGAGTCTCTGCAGCATTCTCTTGAGATGGAGCCAGTCTCCAAGATCTCACATCTTCTTCGGCTTGATATTTTCCCTTGCTTTTATGGAGCACTTCTTTTCATGGACACTTGAGAAAGGGATGCATGAAAATGGCTTTAACCTACCCTCATATTTAATCAAGAATTTGGCTGGGTGTAAAAGACCATTCTGAAAATTTAATTTTCTGTACATACTTGTAAACATTGCTCCAATGGCTTACTGCAGGCATAACTTTTGTTGAGGAGTTCAAAGTTATCATTTTTATTTTCTTTCTGGATTTTTGAATTTTTTATAATGTATCACCAGTGGCCAAATTCCCCATGATGTTCCTCAGGGCGGGTCTATCATCATCCATTGTGCTGGACATTCGGTTTATCTTTCAACCTGGAGACTCATATCACTTAGGAAATCTGAAAGGCAATCTGGAAATGTATTTCTTTGTTGGCACGATTTCCATGTGGTTTCTCTGTCAGAAACTTGGACCGCAGGATGGCAACGTTAAGATGTGGTAGACCTTCAAGAGGGGCAGCCAGTGAGAGGTTACTGTGTCTTGCTGGGGATCCTGCTCTTGAAAGAGGTTAAGGCAGTTCTAGTATGCTGACTGTCTTCAAGAAAGTGATTTCTTCTTCTATTCAAACTGTACACTCAAAATATAATAAATTAATGAAAAACTTTAGACCAATAGGAACTGTATTGAATCTACAGGTCAATATGCGTACAAATAACATTTTTATAATATTGAGTCTCCTAACCCATTGCTTTGTGTTACCTCCTCGTTTATTTAGGTTTTCAAATTTCTTACAATGACGTTCTGAAGTTTTCTAAGAAGCAGTCTTTGTTAAATATATTGCTAGGTATTTTAGACTGTGTCTTGTGCTTGCAAGGCAAGCACTCTAACCACTGAGCAAAATCACCAACCCTGTATTGATGTTTTAAAATTTTCCAATCTCTAGAGTTTGTGGCTCATATAAACAAATAGAATTTTTATATTGACCTTATATCCTAAGACTTATTTGAATTCATGTACTGGATCTAGTAGCTGTTTTATTTTTTAAAAATAGAATCCTTTGGATTTTCTAGGTATACATTTATTTCATTTACAAAAAAAGCCCACAGTTTTACCTTTTCTTTCCTAGCCTTGATGGCTTTAAAAAAATTTTTTGCCTTATTGCACTGAATAGAACCCTATTACAATGTTGAATAAAAATACCAAGGAAGCAGATATATTTACCTTTTCTTGTGACCTTACTAACAAAGTATTTGTTATTTTTTGTGATATATGCCATGGATTTTTAAATTAAGTGGGTTTTTTAGAAGTACTTTATCAAATCAAAGCTATTTACTTTTATTTCTAGTATTTGAAGGTTTTTATAAAATCACGAAGAACGTGTTAGATTTTGGCTAAATTTTTTATTGCATTTATTGAGATGATTATATAATTTTTCTCTTGCATTATTAGAATTAATTCCCCCTTTTCTGATGTGTTACCTTTTAAAAAGCACTTTTTGAATGATGCACTAATATTTTGTTAAGTATTTTTCACATTTATTTTTATGAGGGACGTTGAACCATTATGTTTTTTCCCTGCAGTGTCATTGTCTGATTTGGGCTTTAAGACATTATTCATTTTGAAACAAGTTGGAAAGTGTTCTTTCTTGATTAATTTTCCAAAAGTATATGGAGATGTTGGTAATTTTTCCCTTCATTGTTTGATAGAATACACTAGTGAGGCCATGCTGGCAAGATCTTCCTTTTTAGGAAGGATTATAGTTACCTGCTTCTTAATAAATGTCTCTGGAATGAATGAATTAATGTAATGTTAAAAACTGATGCCTTTTTTTTTTAAAGTTCTGCCAGAGAAATTCCAAATACCTAAGGAATTACTTCATCTAATGAACAAACATAACTACCTTTTATAAGGAAAAACATGTTTATTTTAATTAAGCAAGAATCCATGTAGAAAAATTGGCCTGCAAAGTATGATGGAAAGAGTAAGTCCTCAAAATTACATTTCTGAGTCTCAAAGCATAGCATAAACAGCTATTCAAACCTGCCAGTTGAGGGTTGGGGGGTGGAGCTCACTGGCAGAACACTTTCCCAGAATCCTTGATGTCCAGGGATTGATCCAGGGCACACAGACACACACACAGAGACACACACACACACTCACACACACACACACACACACTGACACTCTCAATTGAACACTTGTTTTTCTGTCCATTTTCACCATTACGTATGTATATGGATGCAATTTTGGTTGCTATTGGTATTGAATTAGGCAGTTATTCATTTTTTCTAAGGAAGTATATAAGCAGTAAGATTTATAATTAGTCTACAAAATAATTTTCCAGGTTAACTTTATTTTGCCCATATCATTGTTTTACTTATGTGAAGTGACATTTAATATAATGCTTCTACAGAAGAGTGTAAGTGAAGGAAAATGAATTTCAAGGGAATACAATTTTCTATGAAATCAAGCTGGAATACTGAAACAAAGGAAAATGGCAGTCCTTGGCTTATCACAATACGGTGCCAATGTAGGCACCTCCAGAAAGTCCTTTAGAGGAGACCCAGTGAGGTTTTCCTATAGGTGACAGATGGGGCTGCTTTCAGTGGTCTAGGTCTAGCTGAGTCTATGTGTCCTAATCATTGCCAAAGTGTGCATGGAATATGATTAATTGGCTTTCTCAGGTAACTAGACTCAATCAACCTTTTTGGCAAAATGATCTAATCAGAAGAGATGCTTTGACATCAAGTAAAGACTGTAAATCTAAAAACAACCTTTCAATATGCTGAAGATCCTTGAGATGAAGACTACAGAGTAGGGTACCCCACTGCATAGTACAGCAGAATATGGCCACCCTGTGTGAGATAGAATTTAGGAAATAACCTAGGTGATTCCAGCCTAAAACAAATAAAACAAAACAAAGATCAAATTGGTCTTGGTTTGTCCTAACGAGCAGGGCTTTTGATCTGGAATGCATGAACAATATCAAGATTTTTCTCTGACAAACAAAATGGTTTTTGGCTTGCCTAATTCTTGAAATATATTTTTTCTCCCTCAACCGCAGGGCCTTAGGGCTAATGTAGCTTATCTGGGTATTATCCTAAAAATATCTCCAAATTATTGAGACTCTGCTATATGGCACTATATCATTAATGTTAATTTATTAGTTCTTCTGATAATGTTCCTATGAATTATCAGACCTATATTACAAACAAGGAAACCAAAGCCAGAGAGATTAGATAATTTGTTCAAGTTCTTAAATTAGTGAATTCTTGAGCCTGGATTTAAATTTACAACCCAAAGACAATTCCCTTTAAAAATGCCACATTGTTACTTTTGTGTTACTTGTAATACAGGAGAAGTGTTGGTACTGACTGCCAATAATTCCGGCAGTGTAATTGTATTTTTCAGGAGTTCAGTCATCTCACTGTGCCCTAATTGTTGTTTATAATCAAAATGAGCAATACTGTGGATGTTACCAGAGGCAGGCTGCAGTCAAGGCCACAGTCACTGAGATGGCAATTGCTGAGTGTCTGTCCTACACCAAACCTGTGGCTAGCCTAATGGGACCTACAAAGCACTGGAAGGTCCAGTCCGCTTCCCTGATAAATTATATTGAGCAGAAATGTTTTTGCTCTTAAAATTACTGTATTTCCCAAATGTTTCACCAGGGGTGATTGAGATGACGTTAGGTGAGCCATTGACACAGAATGAAGTAATAAAATCTCAAAGAGAGATGCAGTAACCCTTTCATCCTTTCAATAATCATCCATAGGAACAGCACAGCCTGGTGCTGGCTTGCTTTTAAAATTGCTGCTCATACTGCTCATATCTTTTGCCAGTAAAACAAAAGCAGGCATTTGGCTCAAACGCTTTAGCAAGCAATGGAGCATTTATTGTATTGGTATCTTCTATTTATGACAAAATGATGTTATGTTTTCATTTGTAGTAGTGATAGAAATTTTCTTTTCTAAATTAATTTAGGATAAAAATCAATTAAAATAAAAATTTAAAAAATAATAATCGAGGCATATGACAATAACAAATATTAAGAAATAATGCAAAGATATGGCAAGAAAGTCAACACTGAAAGGTGAACACTTGAAATATTACCAGAGAGGACCAGGTAGGGTCTAGGCAGCCTGTCTGCAGGCTCTCCCGGGATAGGCTCAGCCCTAGCCCCACTGCAGGACAAAGCTGTCTCTGATTTCTTGTGTGAAGAATGATCAGAAGTGAAAAAACCTTTTCTCTAGAAGAGAAATTGAGAATTAACAAAAAATTCCTCAAAGCCTCATTCTCAATAATTAGATGCAATCATAAATAAACACTGGCCAATGAGTAATTTTCATTCTAGGCAAACTATAAATAACCTTTAGCGATGAGACCAAGTTGTTTCTAACAAGATACAGTTGATAAACCTTGGCATCGTGGTTCCAATAACTGAGTTTCATTTGAGCAGATTAGAGCAGAATGAGTAGGTAATACATTTGCTACTGAGTTGGAAAATCTAGGGACAGCCATGCCTCAGGTGCAGCCTTTCTTCTTACAAAACAAATACAGACAACAGAAGGACACGCTCTTCCCTGGCACTGGCTGAGAATGTACAGTCCACATGAAGCAAAAACCCCAAATCTAGAGCTCGGTGATTTTGTCCCCTTACCTAGCTTTACACACTGGTACATGCTGTCAGTTCCTAGAGGGTAGAATGTTGTCTCTCTGTGGCTTACAACATGGGTAAGCAGCTCCCTGCTAATTGAACTAATGAAGCCTGTCACTTAAGCTCCTGAAATTGGTTTTATTTAATCATTCCAGAAAGAAACCCTTCCATTATTTTTCTCACCTTTCCCCAGTTTCCAAAACAGGTTCTGCAGCGTGACGCCCACTACCTCCTCACTGTCAGAATGAACACGGAAAACACAGTTACAGGAAGCCCAACACCTGCAGCTGCTGGGGACCTCGGGAAGCTGTTTCCCCAAACCAAAGGGACTCACGTTGATAAAGTGTCCGAACTCTTGCCATTACTTTTCATACTTTCTCTTCTCTACCCTTATTGCAAGATTGTCAGTTGTCATTATTGCCATCACAGTAGCTGACTTTGCTGCTTCTTTTAAAATTGACAGAGACCCAAACTTACACAGCATAAGCTTCATATCTTTGGGAATTCTGTGTCAGGTTTCTAGATAAATGACCTCAGAAAAGTGAGCTGCTGGTGTACATGTTATACATGCCTAATTCTTTCTGTTCTAAAGCACTTTCATTTTCCAGCTGAAATCAGTTGTGTTCTAAGTTATTTTCCATGACTGAACCTGTTTTGCCCAATTATTTCTTTCAGAGATAATGGAGAGTCTTCATGTTCCCATCTCCATGCTCTCTCCTGACATGTGTAACTTTGGCATAGGAAGCTATTTTTTAAGTTTTGATGCTATTAAAGTAGAAATCTACTTTCACCAAGAAAGGTAACATCTTGACTCTCACCAGTGAATTTAGTTTAGAGTGGTAGCAATTCCAGTCCTTTCTTGGTGGTAAGTTTTGATGATTATCAGGGACCTAATGCATGTCGACTGGGTGTTACACAAACTCTTCCTGTATCTTTCATGTCCTACCAGGCTGGACCTTGTCTGCCTCCTTTCTGTCTCGTCGCATGCTCTCTCCTGGCTCAGAGATGCCAGGCAGATCGGCCTCCTTTCCTTTCTGCCTCAACAGTGCCAAGCCTCTGTCTGCTCATGGCCTGCATCCACCCATCCCTCAGTCCACCACCCTCTCCTCACTGACTTCTTACACTGCTTACCTATCGCCCACTCACAGGAGCCTCCTTTGGAGAAATTATTGAAAGTCTACCTTCCTTCCAAATTAGTCTTCTCTTGTTATCCATTCTTTTCCTCTGTGGCTTCTGACATAATTTGAAATTATGTTGGTTGCTATTTTTTTCTTTGTTTCTTCTTTATACTTTAAGGTCCCTGGTAGCAAACCCTGGCTGTGTCTAGAGGCTGTCTTCTCTCCAGTGTCTGACAGAGTAGGCCTTTAGAATGTGCTAGTGAAGAGAAGGCAGGACAAGGACACTGGGCACCAAAGACTGAGAAAGTGAGGTCACAATGGTAGAAGAGAGAAAGAATTCACTCCAGAGGAATAGTTGGTGACCAAAAAAATCCCTCCAGGTCTGAAACAGAAAACATAAAAGAAGAAAGAGGGCTGAGTGTAAGTGACAGATGAAAACCTCCCCTTATTCTGAGGATTTGGAGGACAACAGGCAATAGTGGGGGTGATAGCCTGATGAAGGCACACTGTAGAAACCCTGAAGAGAGCGGACGGAACTTAACTCCACCCAACATTTGCCATGAAGGAATAAGAGGCCGATGTGGCTAGATCCTGATTGTTTTCAAGAGAAGCTAGAAATATAAATTTTTGTGTTAATTCAACTGACTGCAATGCTTACAATTAAATTCAAATGCTTAAAAGTTTGGGGGCTTGGGGATTTAGCTAGCGGTAGAGCGCTTGCCTAGCAAGTGTAAGGCCCAGCACTAACCCCAGACCCCCACCACCCCTGTCCCCACTGCCAGGAAAAAAAAAAAGTTTGTAGGGGCCAATATTTTTTGAATTAAACTTATCTGTCTGAGTTGCTGTTTTGTGGTCTATGATCCCATGAAAATCTTTATTCCCTTTATAAATTTTCCTGGACGTGAAATCTCTTTAAAAATATAATGATATGTAATAACTCCCAGCACCCTCTCTCACCATTTGGAAATCTAGATGATTTAACACTGAACTTTTCCAAGAAAATCAAGATCATTGTTTTAATTTCTATTTTCCAAATCCATCGTGATCCCAAAATCTCTCTTTAATTTACTTCATTCATTAATTTGCTTAAAAAATTGGATGTGTATCCTATACCAGATACTAGCAATAAAATTGTAAGTAACATGAACGTCTTGCCCTCCTGGAGCTTCTATCTCCTGAAGGATCTGAAGGGGTGGACATAGTTATAAGCTACCATTCACAGCTTATTAACGCTCCCATTGATTTCCCCTTCTCCGTTATTCCTCACATCAAATCAATCCTAGAGTCTGATGGATTCTTAGATCTCACAAAGTTCTCCATTTGCTAATACCCGCTGCTGTTGCTCTAGCCAAAGTCAATAAACATTTTATTTGAAGAACCAACACAGCATTCTAATTTATCTCCCTCTCTCTATTTTTTGGCCACCTGCCACAATCTGCTCTGATCGTGATAGCCAGTATGATCCTCCTTAAAATTGAGCTGGATCATTTCACCTTTCTACTCAAAAACTATCCACTAGCTTTCTGTTTCTCGGAGTAAAGTTCTTCCACTGACCTACAAGGCCCTTGTCCTCGTTTCTTCCATCTTCTGCTATGTTCTGCTTCACCCACGTTGTTCCAGCCACCGAAGCACATTCCTACCCCGAGGCCTCTGTCCTTGCTCCCCTCTCCTAGCACAGTCTTCTTCCAGACGTCCATGTGGTTTACTCCCACATTACCACTCAGCCCCTTCTTCCACTTTACATTATATGACACACTTAGCATTATCTGACTAACTACTTGGTCACTTGTTTATTCACTTATTGTTTATCACCATTTACTAGAATTTAAATTCCAAGATGACTGGGTTGTTATTTTGTACACTTTGATGTTTTCCAGCAGCCAGAACTTTGCTAGGCACATTTAATGTTAGCCCCAAAGGATAAGATGTCAGACTAGTGAGATGAAGTGAGTGTGAGTGTGTGTGTGTGTGTGTGTGTGTGTGTGTGAGAGAGAGAGAGAGAGAGAGAGAGAGAGAGAGAGAGAGAGAGAGAGAGAGAATGTATGGGAATGTATTAAGGCAAATAAGAGCACAATACCTTTAAGGATATGAAAGTTGTCTGAAATATACCTGTATAGCTATAGTAAAAATGAATGAAATGGGGCAGAAATAAATAATTCAATAAGAAAAGTTTGAAATTATGGAAACTTGGATATTCACATTCTTTTAAGGGGATAGGAATGCTGGAAGAACATTGCCAGATCTTCTGGTTTTTTGAGAAAAACTGGATTTTGAAAGATTCCACACAA
Organism: Hystrix cristata; assembly: GCA_004026905.1. Taxonomy (NCBI): domain Eukaryota; kingdom Metazoa; phylum Chordata; class Mammalia; order Rodentia; family Hystricidae; genus Hystrix; species Hystrix cristata. Next base: position 28,722 of record PVJO010001737.1, read on the forward strand.
AACATTTACATAGCAGGTGTACCTGTAACAGTTCACTGCCAACCTCTGATACCCACAATAAGACACACACTTCTAACCCTCTTTTAGTTTTCCTGTGATTATGTCTATGCTCGATCTGGAATTATTCCTGTGCCCAAGTCCAATCTTACAGTATATCCGTTTATCTTGAACTGAGTATTCCTACCTACACAACTTTGTGCAAGTGAATTCCTTTTCATTCCTGTCTCTCTTTTCCGTTTGTATTGAATCACTTTTTTTAAGGGATGAGGTAGTTTCTTGTCTCTCTGAACTCAGTATAGATCGTCACTGTCCCTCACATGGAAGCCACCACTTCCAGGAAAAGGATTGTGCTGGAATACACACCTGACCCACTCACAGAGGCAGGCAGATGTAGATTTTCTGTGCTGGGTTTATGGCTCAATTGTACAACTTGGAATTGGGTTTCCAAATTTAAGGCATTCACTCTTTTTTTATATTCCTGGTTTTTGCTTTGGAAAATTGATGATATATATATTTACATGAAGGGAAATTCTCAGGATAAATTCTGTTGCTCCCTGTTTTCCCATGTATTTGGATTAGTGACTTGCTCAATTTGTTGTCATCAAGAAGAGGTGAGAGTACTGTGGTGCAAGGGCCAGATCTATCCAGTTACCTGGTTATATATAGCCCTAGATCTATGTTACCTGCTTAAGTAGTTGGAAAAATGTTGATAGAATATTTTCTGACACCAGAAAACCTTATAAAAATCATCTTTCATCGTCAATAAATAACATTTTGTTGAAATGTAGCCATGCTCGTTTGGTATTTATTTATTTACTTATAATTTTTTGCTTATATGCTTCTAGCTTGTCTCTGGCTTTTCTTTTAACTACACCAGCAGATGTGGGTAGTTATAAGTGATACTATATGACCCAGAAAGCCTAAAACAGTTATATCTAGAGAAATGATTATTAGACTTTAGGGTTTCATGGATCGGTAAAACTTAAGGGTGAAGGAGGCAAGTACATCCATAGTTGCCAATTTTTGGTTTTTGCCAATAAAAACACTTGAAAAAGTATGTTATTTGTCCTTATCAAAGTTTAAGAAAAGAACAAATATTACAGCATAAAGAAATACGTACAGACCTAATCTCAGGAACAAGAGAATATTGTACATTTAAGAGCAAGGGGCGTTAGAGCTAATCCCAACTGGTTGGAGTTTAGGATCCCATCTTCTCACTGTGGGGAAGATGGACTTCATGGCTTAACCTATTTAGTGCTCACTGTCCCTTCTACTTTATCCATAGAAAATTTTGGGGTTGAGAGAAAAATAAAATCATCAGTCTTTTTCTACTTACCAGAAATAAATGGGCTGCTTTTCAGGGCTGGTCAGGGTGGTCTGGTCTTGGCAGGACAAATATGGCAGAATGTGTCCTGCTCTTAGGGAGATGACGACTCTTTTTATATAATTCATGTATCTTACAACTGTGTAATATAATAGAGACCACAAATTCGAGAGCATTTTGCATGTTGACCATGTGGTACAAAGTCAGGTAACATCCCTATAAACTGGGGCAGTGGATCAATAAAACCTGTAAGCCCCAGAAATAATATGAGAAGAGGAAAACCCATATAGTGGTTAGAATATACAGTGTTCTGGCTTAGGAAAAATGGACCATGAAGGGTCTTTAAAAAAAATTAAATAATCACAGGATTCAGCTCCTTAAACTTTAATTGGACTGAGGACCCAGGCAGGCCTCAGAACTCACGGAGAGATTTCTCTCCTCCTCGCCCCTGGAGCCAACCCTTCAGAGTAATTAAGAAATAATTTCTGAGTAGCCACACATGTAGGCAATCAGACCCAATATAGGAAACACCTGCTTTTACTTTACTTCTGGCCTGCTTGCTAATAGAGCATATTTGTCTTGGGACATTGTGTTTGCTTGTGTAATTGTGCATAGCACATTCTCAGATTTTACCACAGATGGATCCAGAAAGCAGTTCTGAGTGTGTCTGAGTAAGTGAGACACAAACGGCCTCCCTCCCTCATCTTCTGTCCAAACAGACGTAAGCAGAATTCAGCCTCTCCCTCCCCTCTGCCCACACCACGTAGCACAAACAGGAAGCAGTGAGCAGCTTGGTCCATCCAGGCTTAGCAACCAGGTTTCTTTTGTTTGGTTAACAATTCCAGATTCAGCCAGCCAGAAGGAGTGAAAAATACACAGGTCAACAGCTAAATGATGAAAGTGCTGACGAGTAGCCCTGATGTCCCAGGTTCTGATCTAGGGAAGGATGGGCTTCCAGTAGTGGAGTTATAATGTTGTATGTTTAGCTGCCCTTAGACAAGTGTTTTTATGAATAGCTCAGAAGAAGGAGTTTGTGGAGTGGCCAAAAGAATGGGAACAGTTGCTTGAGGACACAGAGAAAAGAGACAGAAAAACCGCGAGGACAGTACGACTAGAAAAGAAAGAAAATACCAAATCACTTTGTTAGAAATGAAAGTGGCATTCAGTAGCTCTGTTTGAATATGCAAATTGGAATGAAATGGAAAGCAAAGACAATGAAATGGAAAAAGTCGTACTTGTATAAAGTACTTGCATATTTATGGTACAATATTTTAGGCTTGATTCATGTCACATCTTCCTCAGTTTCATACTTTATTTTGGGTAGACAGAAATGTATGAAAATATGAAAAATATTCAGGATTTCTGAATAAGCTATGTATTTATAGACATAATTCTTTTAGATAATAGCTTTATTGATTAATACATATATAATCATGTAGTTGCACAGCTCTCTATTTTAAAATACTTCAGCCCCCCCCAAAAATAACCTATATCCAATGAGCAAAAATCACTATTTTTCCTGTTCCTCAGTCTCTGACAATACTGACCTGCTTTCTCCTGTTCTCTCTGTTTTTTTCCACTGGAGACTTTTCACACAAATGGAATCATGAAATATAGGCCTTTTGTGTCTAGATTCTTTGACCTGGTGTAATGTTTTCAAGATTCCCTTGTGTTGTGGCATATATCATGAGTTTATTTCTTTCCATGACCAGATAATATTCCATAAAATGGATATTTCACATTTTGTTTATCCATTCGTCAGTTAATGGACATTTGAATTCTTTCCACTTTTTTTTAGCTACTATGTATAATGCTGTTATGAACATAGGTATGCAAAATTTTGCGATGACAAATATTTTTAATTATCTTGGGTGTGTGAACATGGAATTGGTGGATTATATGGCAATTCTGTGTTTAACTTACTGAGAAATGTCTCAGAACTTCTTTCAAAGTTGCTGTGCCACTTTTCATTTCCACCAAGGAGGCGTGAGGGTTCCAATTTTCTGCACCCTTATCAACACTGGTTATTGTCCATTGTTTTGCTTTTTAATGTAGCCCCCCTAAGAAAGTGGTTAGATACAATGGTTCTGAGTAGACTCTCCACAATAACCTAGTAAAGTAAAATAAAACTGGGTCTCTCATATTGTTTTGCCAGCCAATCCATATTATTTTGGGGTTTTGGATTAATTAATTAAGCTAATAATATACATTTAATCCTACTTTGGGGGTAACTTTATCTTCTCAAGTATTATTTAACACAGGTCATATTTTAATGTTTATAATGGATATAATACATGCATGCCTTTAATCGCAAAAATCAAGCTTTGTGTTAAGTACATACATCAAAGCCAAGTTATAAGTGTGTACATCAAAAGATCAAACCCAGCATGAAGTAGATAAGCACTTCATTTGCTGGAGCATTACTGTCATTGACTGTAACTGCTTACTGACCAAACAGGAACACAGGTAGATAGTTCTAGCAGTGGCTGATGGGGCCTTTCCTAAAGAAGGTGCAGTGAATGAGGACAGTATGAGGTCTTGGAAAGAGTCCTGAACTGGGAATCAAGGAGTCTGGACTCAAGTTCTGAGAAAAAACCATAGCAAACCCTATTTTTCAGCACCTGCCTTTTCCAACAAGGTTAGGTACGTTTCCTCTTTGCTTACCATAGTCTCCTTGTACTTACCTTAAGAGTGCTCTTGGAGGGTTTTATGTCACTCTTTCATTAATTGATGGCTTTTGACCCCTAGACTGTAAGCTCCACAAGGTCAGAAAATCCTTTGTGCTTTGGCTACCATTGCGGTTTGAACGCTCTAGCCCAGGACTAGTGAGAAGCTAGTGATTAAATATCATGGAAGTCTTGTACAAATCACTAAATATCAATTCACCTGAACATTATATTTACCTAAACAGTGGTTTTCTGTATAGATGAGGATCCTTATAAGTAAATGGTAAAAATAGGGGTATTAGTGATCCCTACCTTTCATTGTGTTGTGATAATGACTTTATTAAATTAAGACACTTAAATTGGTGGTACAGTAAATAATATTCATCATTATCTTTATTTTGATTTTCATTTCTCAGTATTAATAAAGTATATGAACATAATTTAACTGACATTGGAAAGAAAAATAAAACTTAAAAAGAATTTGGTTCGTGGAAATAAAACTACTTTTGATAACTAGCATTTTTTTCTAGATCATTTGTGATTTGAAAATCAGCCTTATTTCTCATACATTGATGGGGCACAGTGAAATATTAGGGTAGCTTTAGCAAATTTTCAGCAAATGTCAAGTGTCCTTTTCGGTGAAATCAAATCTTGTACTTTGGTTGCTTTTTGATTTAGAAAAGGTCATCATCATGGACCATTTCAAATTCCCAAAGTAACTTTCAGAGCACACTGCTCCTTGGGGAAATCTTGTTGCTAGAAAAACACGAACCTTTCTGGATTGTGAACTACGCCCTGAAACTCCAAACTTGATTTCCTGATCTTATCCAGGAAGGACACATAATAATTCCTGAGACTGTGAAAGTGTTTTTTTTTTTTTTAAACAATGAACCTCCATGTAGAGAAAATGGCTGTTCCCTGGATTCAATCCATTCTGATGGATATTAGCTGTGTTAAAGGACAGGACTATCTAAATGACTTCACCACTGTTGCTTGGCTGAGGAAGGCATAAATGATAATATGTACTCTAATTAAACCCCACTGATAACTTTCATTCTCTTCCGTCCATCTGTGTGTTCATTCTTCCTCCAGTTCCCTTACCCAAAACATACCGTCCATGTCTCTATGTTTCCTTTGTCTTGTCTTCTGTTATCTCTTGACTTCCCTTGATAGATGGAGACTGTCTTGTCTCACTCTTTTTCAGAACTTCTTGTCTCCTTAGTCACTTATTTTGACAGGAAGGCACAGAAATGTGTTGGAGAGGACCAGAAGGAAAAAGTAGAAGCTGAGAAGAAAATTCTGGAGGAAGGTATGGAAGTGAAGAAAACATGCTATCTGGCTTACTAGTTCGTGACAATATTGAGACAGAAGATTAGGACGTGGCAAAGACAGCCATGGAAATAGGCAGGAGCTGCTAATCACAAAATCCCAGGACACACACAGAATGGTTCCCGAAGCCTGCACTTTCGCGCGCCCTGCGTGAACTCGAGCACGTTTCTGATAGGGCAGCCTAGACCTCCACGTCAGCCTGAGGAGTGAGTGACGCAAGAAGACAGTCCACGTTGAGTTTGTGCCGCTCTGTTCCCTCTCGCGGGGCGGCCGCCCTCACACTGGAGGACCTACTTCTTTTCCTACTTTTTCTTGCCCCAGACTGCCTCAGCACAGCCTGCTTCTTTTCCTACCTTTAATAAAACTTCACTACCGTTTGTGCTCATCTTCACCGTTTCTTTGCTCAGGACAGAGAAAGCCTAGAAACCACTTCCAGAAGGAGACTCCAGCACCCCAAAACCCAGAAAGTTTTACATGATGATGGGTTTTATTTTGGGAAGTTGGTACTTGCAATTAGCATATCTGAATCAGTTTCAGCCCTTCCTCCCCCTTCACCCCTTCCTTCCCCTCTGGCTTATTCCCTTCCCAGTCCCCAGAAGTCTGCCTCCGTGTTTTCTCCTCTCTCCTCCAATTTAATTTTTTTTTTAGTAGTACATGTTTGCAATACATAATGATTGCAGGTATCATGGGGACTTAGTACATATACATAATACATCTTCATTCTTTTTTCTCTGTGTTTTTGTTTTTCTTCCCCTACCTTTTTCTCCTCCCTCCCTGCTTCTTCCAACTGTTGGTCTCCTTGCCATTTGCAAAAGCTCCATTTTCATCATTTTTTAATTCTTTACTTAAATTATGTACTGTTTTTAGGTTTCTCATATGAGAGGAATCACACGATGCTTAACTTTTTGAGTCTGGCTAACTTCATTTACCATGATGGTTTCTAGTTCCATCCACTTTTCCTGCAAATGACATAATCTATCTGGCTTTTTAAAAAATTTGTCTTCCTTTTGAAAGAGACAACTATAGACAAACGTTTTCTAGATTGTTCCCGCCTCATCATTATTTAGGAGATCTTTTCTTCAGCCACAAAACAAAACAAAACAAAACAAAATCAGTGTTTACCATCTTTGACGTATTTGAATAGGTTTCATATAAAGAGTAGTTTTATAATTAAATCAACAGACCTGACCCAGTATACATATGAAAATGACATATGGCATGCACTTGTTACCCCAGCACTCTGGGGAGCTGGGGCAGGAGGATGGCAAGTTCAAGCGCAGCCTGGGAAACTTAGCAAGACCTTGTCTCAAAATGTAAAAGAAAAATTTAAAAAGGGGTTGGGGATGTAGCTCAGTGCCAAAGCCCTGGGTTCAATCTCTAGCACTGGAGGGAAAAACAATGTTATAGTAACTAGGTTTTATACAGCTCATTCTTAATAAGATAATGTAAAATATCAATCACCTTATTTCAGTCAGGTCAAGGAGCATTACACCGAAATACCACTGAGCAAATCACGTATTACGTGGCTTTGAGACATTTGCAGCCCAAAAACTTAATACTCATGAATGAATCTTGAAGGAAATGACAAAATGAGGGAAACGTTTTTTATTTTCTTTTTCAAATACCCTTTTCTTGTAAAACACAACGATAAATTACCTATGCAAAAAGATGAATAAATATAAGTGTATAGTTTAATTTAGATCATAAACTCTTGCCTAGTGCTACAAGTCAAGAAACACAACACTGTTAGCTGTAGATTTACAGTAATTTTGACAGCCAGCACAGCAGCTCCTCCCAACTTCTTCGGGACAAGAATAATTACCATCTTTTGTTGATCCATTTAATGGCTAGAAAAAGACTTTTCAAAAACAGAAACACTGCTGGGGTTTTGGTTAGGATTGAATTTGAACATATCGATCAATAGGAGAATTTACTTCTTTATAATATTGAGTCTTCCAATCTGTGAACACAGCATGTTTAGCAGTTATTTATTTAGGTCTTCTTTTTGTCACACAGTTTTATAATTTTCTCTGTAGAAATCTGACATATCCTTTGTATTCTTCATATTTTGTCATCTAGAAATAAAATTGATTTTGTATTTTGAATTTTTTATTCTGCAAACTTGCCCAGTTATCCTTTTAATTCTAATAATGAAACTGCATATTCCTTTAGATTTTTAAATTTATAAGCCATACACCTACAAATAATGATAATTTTGGCTTTCTATTTTTAATTCTCACTTTTCTTTGTCTTCTAGTACCAGCTGAGATTTCTAGTACAATGTAAAATGGCAGAGTTGAGGGCAAACATCCTGTCTTGAAAGACAAATTTAATATTTTCACCGCTAAGCACAATTAATGTTACAGGTATTTAGAGATATTCTTTATCCAATTCAGGACATTTCATTTTATCCCCAGCTTGCTTTTTTTTTTTTTTTTTAAATCATGAGGGACTTGAATTTTGTCAAGATCTGAGTACCAAGGTGCTTATTGTTACTTGATTCTTATGGTTTCCAGACTTGTTTAGTGACCAGAGGAAACCATAGGAAATATCTCTGGATGGATACACTCACATATATACACTCACATGTATACATGAATTTATATCTATTTCTATATCTATGTGTCTCTGTATGTGTATGTGTGTGTGTATATAACCCATGAGTTTATAACAGATTCTTCCAATTCCAATCCAATCCCACAGGGTTCATTTTACTTCCCTCCTTTACTTATTTGTAATTCTTTTTTCCACCAAGTGATATCCAGATCTTATTACTCACAATATATTTACTGTTTTTTCAGTTGTAGAATACACACAATGTAGTTTTAGAATTTCTAACAAATATTACTGGGAAAATCAGACTTACCAAACAGAGTCCTATGTGTTGGTATACAGTTTTTGTTTTTGTCCTTAGAGTTATTGCAAAAACATTGTTTTACAAAGATACTTAGGTTGATTTTTCTTGCCCCACCCCTTTTCCTTCAGTGTGATTATGTTGTTAATTTTTATTTGGTGAGGTAAATTTGTTCCTGTTTGTATACCATTAAGGTTGTGCTTACATCCTTAATGAATTTATTTTAAAAATTTTTAAATACAGTACATTAAAAAAAAAATAAGATGGGTGTGAAACATGACTGGTTAGTTGGCTTTGCATGACCATAACAAGTATCTAAGATAATCAACTTACACAGAGAAAAACCTTGAATTTGGTTCATGGTTTGGGAAGTTTCAGCCATGATCTGTCAGCCTGCTTGCTTCTGGGCCTGTGCTGAGGTGGCACTTCCTGACGGGGAGCCACTGGCATGGCAGAAATCACTTTGTGGCCTAGCAGGCAAAGCGAGAAAGAAGGAAGGACCATGTCCCCTCATTTTCTCTGCGCGTGTGCCCTAGTTACCTGTAGACTTCCCACAAGGCCCTACTTCTTAAAGGCTCCACCACTTCCCAGTAGCACCATTGTGGGGACTAAGTCTGTAACACAGGGGCATCTGGAGGATGTGTGAGTCCAAACAACAGCAATGACCATGTCTCTACAAATCAGAACTGCATCAAAAGACACACTCATTCTTTAAGTTCTCTCATTCTTGCGACCTATTTCTCCCCTCTGAAGATAACCTATCTCATTATCTTCTATTTTGTCCTTCTTGGATTTTTAAAAGTTTTGTATACATGATCAGATCAATGTATTTTAACTCATAGCCTATCTATTTACAAGATACTTTACTGTCTTAGTTACTTTTCTTGTTGCTGAGACAAAATACCCAACACCCACATGTTAAGAAAGGAAAGGTTTCTTTAGCTCACCGTTTGTAGAGGTTTCCCTTCACAGTTGGCTGGCTCCAGGGCAGGGAGGAAGGGCAGAGGGGCATCACAGAGGAGAAACAGTTCACAGCAGACAGAAGACAGCAAAAGCAGGCAGGCAACCAACGAGCAACAAGCCCCTCTCTGTCCCTTATATCTTATCCAGGCTACCTGCCCTTAGGACAAGGACAAGCAGCACTCACACCCTTAAACTTACCTAGCATTGCAATCCCAGTGTCACACACTCTAGATCCAGCCCCTTCTGGAAAAGCCCCACCTATGACTGCACAAGGCTTTGGGGGGACATCTAAACCCGAACCATAACATTCTGCCCCTGGGCTCCTGAAGACTCATGCGTATCCCTTTATGCAAAAGGCATTTAGTCCATCTCCAAGAGTTGCTAAAATCCTAAGAGTTTTAGCATTGCTGAAAAGTCCAAGTCCAAAGTCTCCTCTGAGATTTAAAGCCAACTCAGCTGTGATCCCCTCTACAAATGAAAAGAAAGTTAAACAGTTCCAACATTCAATGGCACAAGATAGACATTTCCATTCTAAAAGGTACAAAGACGGGAATATAAAGGAATGGGAACAAAGCAAGACAAAAATCCAGCAGGGCAAAGATTAAGGTCCCTATTCGAATGTCTCACATCCTCAGCAATCTGTGCAAATTGTGACTCGAAAGGGTTTGGGTGGCTCTACTCCCTCCTTGCAATTTTCCTCAGACCATCCACGTTTCTTTCCATCCTTCTGGGGTCTCCACTGCACCTTTGGCTTCATGCTCACAATTTCACACACTTCCCTTTCAGAGGCACCCTGCCTGCCCTCCCAGGCCTTTTTCTGAAGTCTGGGTGGAAGCCTTCCTGACCCCACAACTCTTGCATTCTGCATGGACCTAAAACCAGCACCATGTGGATGCCAGCTGGACCAGTTGCTAGGCTTCCTTCTTTCTTGGTTGCAGGGGTTGAGAACCTCAATAGCTGAGCACTCTGAACCCAGTTCCCAGGCACATCTTCCCTAGGCCACCGCCATTCTGCCACATGGTGCTCTGGGACTCTCTTCTCAAAGCAAAGTCTTTCACTTTGGCAGTTTTGAGGCTGGTTTTCGTGATGCCCTCAGGCCATCTTTTCCGTGGTCCTCTTCTGAAATACTTGGCTTTTTCTTGATAGTCTTCTCAGCAACTAATTTCTTCTCTGTTTCACTTTACAGGCTGCAACATTACTAGAGTTTCCTTTCTGGTCAAACTCGAAACTTTTTAAATCATTTTGCTCTTTGCTCTGGATTTTCAACATGAACCTGGCTAAAAGCCCCCAACAGTAGCCATGCCACAGCCTCAACACTAGTCTGCCTTAAAATTTTTCTGGCATATTAATCAGTCTGCTGCCCTTAATCTCAGTCTCAGGCAAAGTCTCTGGACATGAGAAAAATTCAGACAAACCTTCTGCCAACTCATAACACATATTGTCTGGGGTCCAGCAGCCGATGCAGTCCTTCTTCCCAGCAGAAACCCCCTCAGCCCAGTCTTTACCTGTTGCATTTCTATAGACATTCTGGTCTTTTGAACTCTGACCAGAATCTCCCATTAAGTACAGCCTCAGACATTCCAGGGCTGCTTGTTCTTCCAGCATCTCCAAACCTTTCCAAATTCTTCCCACAAGCCAGTCCAAAGGCTCCTAAACCACATGGTCAGGTGCAGTCACAGAAATGGCCCCACTTCTAGTACCAAAGTCTGTCTGTCTTACTTTTCTCATTTCTGAGACAAAATATCCAACAACTACAAGTTAAGGAAGGAAAGGTTTATTTAGCTTACAGTATATAGAGGTTTCAGTTCACAGTTGGCTGGCTCCAGGTCAGGGCAACATGGAAGAGGGACATTGCTGAGGAGAAACAGTTCATGGCAGGCAGAAGACAAGCAAAAACAAGCAAGTGACCAACAAACGACAAGCCTCTTTCTGTCCCTCATATCTTCATCTGGCTAGCCACCCTTAGGGTAGCGCTCACACCCTTAACCCTAGCATTGCACCTTGAGTCAATCCCAGCGTCACACACTCTAGATCCAGCCACCTCTGAAAAGCCCCACCTATAACTGCATGAGGCTTTAGGGGGACGTCTAGACACAAACCATAACACTTACCATCCATAATCTTTTAAAGCTTTCTTTATTATGCTGAAGGATGTCCTAGAAATTACTCCATAGCAATTTCCAAACAAATATCTTCCTCAACTGTTTTATTACTGATACGTAGTACTCCATAATTTATTCTAACCGTGCTTCTCTATATGCAGATTTATAGTATCCAAAATATTTCACAGTGTAGACAGTTCAATAGTGAATAACCTTGTACATGCTTATCTGTATCATTGCAGTGTGAATTTCTATGACTGGATTGGCCTGATCAAAAGATAAGTGTATATATAGAGAGTTTTTATAAATCGCCAAATTCTCCTGGAATGATTATACCAGTTTGCATTTGTCCCAACAATGGGTCATACTGTTTCTCTATAGTTTAGCTAAAATAATATGTCATCATACATTTTGATAGTTGCTGATCTGATAGGCAAGAGATGTCTTTTAAATTTTTATTTATCTAATTGTTAGTGATTTTCAGCCTTTAAAACTATGCTGAAGAGGTATTTTCACACCATTTTCTGTGAACTGTCCTTCATGGTTTCTTCCCCCTCCCATTTCCTATTGGTTTTTGCCTCTATGTTCTTCAGATTCTAAATGTTCTTTGTACATCAGGCTTTGTGCATTAGTGTTTGCCTGCAATACATGTTGAACAGTATTTGCTTAGTGATTCAATTATCTTTTGACTTTGATTATGATATGTTTTTTGCCATACACAAATATTTGTTTTTATTATCAAATTTATTAACATTTTCCCTGGATTTTGAGATAGAAAGATTTCCCCTACAATGAGATTAAAAAGGAATTCAATTATGTTTTCATCTAGTATTTGTATGGTTCTATTTTTTACAATTAGATCTCTAATCATCTTTGAGGTCCTTCTTCTGTATGGGTCTAATTTTATATTTTTCCAAAAAGCCACCTATTTTTCTCTGCTGTTCATTTGAAAATCCCCCATTTTAAAGGCAACATAGACTTTGGATTGTATCCTGGACATTAGTTCTCTTGAACCTCCATATCCTCTTTGGAAATTTGTTGATAATATCTTTTAAAAATAATTGTGTGCCATTTAAATGATATAACTTATATGCTGTATTAGGCCCTCAACAAATGCTAATTTCCTTCCTATTAAAGAATTTTTGGCCTGTGTATCTAGATGAAACATGTACCTGTCTAGAATAGAAGTTCTTGTGACGATAGTAAAAATTGACTGTGTTTTAGATATTGTGATTTAGATGTTCTGTATGATTTGGGGCCAACAGCCCAAGAAGCCTTAGGGTGTACTTCACCTAATCCTATTGTAGTGGCTACAAATATGCAAAATTTATAACCCAGATAGGGTTATAAATCACCATATTCATGAAACTACTTTACATCAGTTAGTCAGCAGTGTATCTGCAACAAAAGTGCTGAAGATTTCAAAAGCTAAAGTGTGATTAGGGTTGACTGTATTTAATTTAAATAGATAATTTTCAATACAGATTATGAAGTAAGTTTGGAGTGCCTAAGTAAAGGGAGCAATTGTTATTTGCGTGTTTAATGGCTCGTGGGCCACCGAAACATCCTCCCATAGAATCTGGCAACATGGAGAAGGGAGGTAGCAAGATGTATCTTTTTATTGGCATTCTATGGCTGATCAGAGAAAATAAAAGACAAAGGGGAACTCTTCTAGAATAGGTATCATTGTGTTCTAGATGAACTAAAAATAATATGTGCTTGACTTACACGTGAACTTGAATTATGTCAAAAGAGCACTCCCCAGCTTTTGACTTCAACATACAGCTAGAAAGCTAAAAATTAGTTGAGTATTTAGAACCCATCAAAGAAGAACACTCTCTGTCTCTAACTGCAGTCTGAAATAAGCAACTGGTGACAGGGAGACTGTACCTATGATTCACTCACAAGTATTGTGTCTAAAAGTAATTTTTGTGGCAGTTAACCACTGAGTGATTTCAAACTTCTAAATAGAAGGTAAAGTACATCAGCGTGATTAAATGCACTCCCACAAGAGCAAGTGTTTGTTCTCAATATCAACATGTAGCCTGTACAACTCTAATTTGAGAGTCTAGATGTTCAAAAACTCCTGTCAAACTACATAGAACATGATTGCGCTTTGTGCAGCGGGACAGTGAGAGAACACTCAAGCTCTGGGCACAAAAGTAAACTATGAGATGAACTCTTTCCTCCAGTAAAGATTCAAGTGTTAAGGCATCGCTTTTTTTCTCTATTGTTGAGGAATTTTTTAAAAATTAGAGGCCAATAGTTCACATATTTAGACCAATTAGACCAATAGTTTGCATATGGTCTTCTGAAAAAAATCTCTATAAAGGGGCATCCTACACATAATAGAAAAAGCAAAGAAGTCAAAGAGATATAAGCATTATATGTTTATAAAAATTTTCCAGGGAATATATACTTAAGAGATTTTAAAAGTATCATAAATATGGTGTAAATTAAAATATATTACCATTTTAGTGACTCAACATTCTATTCACCTTATTCTAGGTAGTTCAGACTTTTTCAGTGGGACCCTCTTTGTCAAGACCCTAGATCCTGTGCTGACTTCCCCTACCCATTTTCTACTACTTAGAGGAAAAATTAACTAAGTGAAAACAAAACAAAACAAATTTCTAAGTAAAAGTGCATGTATGCACACAAACACAGAGAGAGAGAGGGAGAGAGAAGTTTCTCTGATTTTAGAAATGGGGCAATGGCAAGCATAAATATTGTATAGCTTCTCTTATTTAAAAACCCAATATATAAGTAAAATGCAGAATAAAAGATAGATAAAAGACAGATAATAAGAAATAGGGAGTTAGGGTTGGGGATGTAGCTCAGTGATAGAATGCTTGCCTTGCCCCAGCACCCACATTTAAAAAAAAAGAAGAAATAGGGAGTTAGATTTTTCTCAAAAGGGAAGGGAATCAAGACATGGAGGTAGGGGGCAGGGAGGAAAGGAGAAGGGGATGCAAAAAGAATTAAGATGTGTTATATACGTGTACCAGTCCTCATGGGAAATGTAATCATTATGCATTGCAAGCATGTACTAATGAAAAATAAAAACTGAACAACAAAAAAGAAACGGTGGAATGGACGATTAACATTGAAACCCCATAACATAACCCATAGTCTTGTCATTAAGAAGTGATGGAATTATGGGCCAAAAATATTCGTGCACTTGTGCAACAACAAGCACTATAATACTAACTGAACTATTACAATAAAGAAGCATAATGATGCAACTAAAATAATAATAACTTAGAATGGAAAGGCAAGAAGAGCATCTGAAAATTACATCTACTTTAAGAAAACCCTGGTGCAGCATCAATGCCAGATTTCTGGCATTTGAACTATGTATATGCATAAAATATTTTGACCTTACATAGTTATTTGCATAGTGCTGGGGGCCAACCGGTCTTCAGGGTAGAACATTGAATTTAAGTTCTCGATATGCTTATATGCTTGGTTAATGTGCTATTTTTTATGAATATCAAATATGAGTAACTCTAATAGTTCACCCATTAACATAGATGTAAATAGCCGTAGGACCCCTGTGAAAATAAGAGTTTGTGGATTTGCATATATTTTACATTTAATAACCTAGAAGGGACATACCTTTTGAGGCAGTTTTGGGATAATATTAGTAGTCTGCTGATGACCTTAAGAATCATTGGTCTAGATGGCCAAAGGCAGATTATGTATTTTTTTTCTCTAGCCATAAATCTAATGTATGCAGGTATTGGAAAGCATTTGCTCTAATAGTTTCACATTGTCAAGGGCTTAATAAGATTCAGTGCTTAGATTTCATTGGTTAGACTGACCTTGTGGCCTCTTCTCAGAAAAACATATTGCAGAGTTGAGAAGGCCTTTGAGGTCACAGAGATAGGACATCCCCTGCAATATCCCTGCAGCTAGATCAGACAGGCTTGGAGGTCTGTGTAATTGAGTTAAGACCTAAGTGTCACAGTAGCTATAAGTAACTTGATTGATGTCACTAAACAGATTGAAGATAGGTCAAATTTTCACAGTTCTGTAATTTCCGAACATTGAATCAATAGCCACCAGAGTCGTATTCTTCAAACGTTAGCTTACAGAGAATAGAGTATTTATCAGAAAATTTACACTGAAGTCTTTCCTTATCTTAAACCAAAGGTTCCTAGTTTTCATCAGTCTACTGTCAAAATTAGGCTCTATTTATGTTTTCACAATCAAATTATAAAGAAAAATAAATTTTGCTTGAACTAGCTAGAAAATTCCCACGGGAATGGTCAGAGGAGGTGAAATAACATGATTAAGATGCCTGACATTTTGATATAAAAATACCTGCCATGCACAGAGTAAAGCATTTAGGATTTTCACAGACGCTGAAAATTTTATTAATCTTCAAAACTGATTTGCTGCCAGCATTTGTCATCAGTCTGTTCCAGACTCTTACCAATTTTTAGAGCCAGCTGGATTGAGATAAAGGCACACCTTAAGTGTCACACATAAAATCATTTAAGATATCTGTCTTAAATAAGATATCAGTTTTTCTGTCTTTTGCCATTTTTAACCTTTCAATTGATTAGAAGTAGTTCTTTCAAATGGAGTGTGTCTGTATGTGTGCATGTGTGTTTATGTGTGTATGTTACTTATATCTGCATATTGGGTTAGATAACCTTTAAATTTAGCACACTTTATTTGACTATTTCTCAGAAGCACAGACAAAGACATATTGTGACTATTACTCCTTCTTGGTCAACTTCACTGGATTCAAAAATGCCTAGTAGATTAGAAAAGTACACTCCTGGGTGTGCCTGGGTGGGTCGTGGAGGCATGACCTTGGCTACTACATAGGCCCCTAGCCAATTCCTCTCTGGCACTCTTCCCCTTCTCTGCTCCTCAGCCACCGTGAACTGAGCTGCTTTGTGCCACCAGGCCCATCTAGCATGATATTTCTTCCTCGAGGCCAACTGTCTCTGGACTGAATTCCTCAAAACTGTGAATCAAATTAAACTTTCCTCCTTTAGATTGTGGGCATCGAGTATTGTTTCTCAGCAGCAAGAAAGTTGACTAATAGAGAAAATTGGTCCTGAGAAGCAGGGCCAAGGCTGTGACTGTACCTGACTATGTAATTCAGGAGCATTTGGAACTGGTTTGCTAGTGAGTGTAGAAGAGTTTGGGGATTCAGTCCAGAGAAGACTTAGAATACAGTAAGCACAGCCTGATGGGTGATTTCTGGTCAGAGCTCAAAAGACCAGAATGCCGACAGGAATGCAGACAGTAAAGCCTGGACTTAGGAAGTTTCTGTTAGGGACAATGACTGCATTGGCATTTGGACTAGAGGCCATGTGTATTACATTCTGGAAGAAATTTTTTCAACATTTTGCATATGTCCTGAGAATTTGCAGGAGACTGACAGTAAGGGTGCTAGACTAACTAATTGGGTGGATGACATTTCAGGATAACTCAACATTGAGGCTGTGGCATAGGTACTGCTGACTATAAATCTGTTACCCAGATTTATATAATGAGAAATAGGGGAGAAAAGCAGAGCAGAAAAATTTGAAAAATTTAAATTTTTGCCCAGAAGGAATTATGTGTAAAGTTAGAGCCAAAAGAGATATGGCTACTGAAAAAATTGACACTATTAAAAAGAAAACAAGTACTTTGCATTCAGAGAAAGAAAATGCCTTGAGGCCATCTCAGGAATCGGCTCCAAACATGGCAGACACAAGGATGCAAAAATGTCAACCTTTCATTTGAGAAGAAAGTCCCTGGGACCCTGGGACTTATTTCATTACACTCAGCCATCCAGGTACTCAGTAGTCTCCACAGGCATGGTCCAAGTGGGCTTGGCTATTGCTACCACTGACAGCAGGCCTTGCCATTGTTCATGTGATGTTAGTTTTATTCACATGCAAAATGTAAGAGTTTTGGGGTGAAGGAGGCTTCCCTTCAGTTTTCAAAGGAAAGTTTAGAACACCAGGCAAGGAGTCCTTTGCCAGGCAATGAATGAAGCTGTGGTGTCTTAGTCATTTTATGATCACTGGGACACAATAACTGACACCTAGAACTAAAAAAACAGAAGAGGTTTATTTTGGCTCATGCTTTCAGCTGGATCCCAGGCAGAGACAGGATGGCAGAGGGACATGGCAGAGGAGGTGTTTAACCCATTGCAGCCAAGAAATAGGGAGTGAAAGGAGGAGCCAGAGAGGTAGATATGCCCTTCTAGGCCCCCAGTGACACACCTTTTCTGACCAGGCCCCACCTTCTAACAGTACATTTAGCTATAAATTCATCAGCAAATTAATCCACTGATGAGTATAGCACCCCAATGATTCAATTGCTGTCTGCATACATGAGAACTTGGGGGAGCATTTTAGATTTAAATCATGACCTGTGATAATGAAACCAAAGTTTCAGTGCAGACCCTGGGAAGCTGGAGATACCAAGAACACGGAATATCTGTTGAGGCAAGCTATAGGCCATAATTGGAGCCAGCCCAGAGGAGAGATCATGTGGGCTGCAACCACTGAGGCCATAGGACTGGGGCCACTTAATCCCTCAGGTACTTATAGCTCACCCCTGTGTGTCCTAGATGTGAGACATGGAGCTACAGAACTTAAAATTTGCCATGTTTGGTTTCAGTCTTGATTTGTTCTGGTTTTTTTCTATTCCCTTATTCCTCTCTTTTTGAAATGGGAATGTTTACTCTGTGCCATTGTACCTTGGGTTTTTTTCTCTTTTTGAGAAAAAAAATTGATGGATTGATTGACTTTGATTGACTTTTATTAGTACACATTTGTAGTGCATAATGATTACATTCATTATAGGGAATTGGTACAGGTACCTTGGGGTTATACAACTTGTTTTGGGTTTTTACAGAAGTTCACAGTTAAGAGTTTGCCTTGAGTCTCAGAAGACACTTTGACTTGGACTTTTAAAAATGCTGTTGAGACTTTGAGGAAGGGATTGTTGTGTTTCCTACAGTATGTGGGATAACTGTATTACATTAGGTGGAATTATGAACTTGCTATTTTTTTTTTAATTTGGAGATGAAGTATGATTTAGGGAGATGTATTTGTATGATGGATTGTGGCCATTAATCCCAATTTGTCAACTTCATTGGATTTAGAAATGCCTAGTGAATTAGTAAAGCATGCTCCTGGGTGTGTCTTTGTGGGTCATAGAGGCATGACCTTGGGTTCCTAGACAGTTCCCCCCTGCTCTGTTTTCTAGCTGTCGTGATCTGAGCAGCTTTGTTCCACCATAACCTCCCACAATGGTGATCCTTTCTTGGAGCTAGCTCACCATGGACTGAATTCTTCAAAACTGTGAGCCAAATTAAACCTCTCCTCCTTTAAGTTGGGAGTGTTGGGTATTGTGTCTCAGCTACAAGAAAGCTTGCTAATATATCTGATCTAACCTTTTTTGGGACAAGTATTCATAGCTATTGTTTCACAGTAATCCTTAACAAATCCCAGCCTCTGGCTTTTATTCTATAAAGGAAAATGAAATTCTTTGGTTCAGTGTTATATACAGTGAATTTATTGAAATTCTGATTTGAGCAGAAAAATATCCTTAATGCTTAACCTGGACTTTAGTGGTATTTAGTAAAGAAATGAAACAGGCCCTCTCATTAAACTGGGGTCTACTACCATTTCCATGCTCTTTCAACAGCAAAATAAATAAGAAAGAAGTATCACCAGACCTGAGTAGAGCAAGTTGCTTATATGAGCCTCAAAGAAGAGATGAACACATCTGTGATTTGGACTGAAAATCCAATGTTGTGTGTGACTAATTCTAATCTGAAAAGAGAGAAAATATATGCTAAACTCCTTTAGGTCCTCCCTATGTTTATGGAAGACATCATTTAAACCCATCACAGCACTCTTTCCAGTTCAGCTTCATGGGGGAAGGGACTGATTTATTAGTTGGTTGGTTAACTCATTTTGCTCTTTTTTGTGTCGCTATATTCCCAGGACCCAGAATAGTACCAGCATATGACATCCTAACATTTGATAAATAATTGTTGAATGACTGGAATAAATGACTCAAACATAGTCTCAGAATTTTTTGCAGCACAACACTCTAGGCAAGCAAGATGGAATCTGTTTCCCATCCTTAGACCCTGAGTTATTCCAAGCTAATTTCATTGTAAGGAGATAGAATGTGGAAAGAACCAATTGTTAGCTCATAAAGCAAACCAAGTATATCTTCTGGCTCTGATCTACCCCACATTATGACTCTAAAGATTCCCTGTTTTGAGAGAAGTACTATAGAGTTATCATCTATTACATAAGACTTGGTGTAAATTGAAGATTTGTAGGCACAATTAGTATGTTAAATTTCTAAGGCTGCCATAACAAATTACCACCAACGGAATAGGGCTTAAAACAAGAGAAATGTGTACTGTCCTGGTTCTCGAGGCTAGAAATCTGAAATTAAGGCATTGACAGTACCACGTTCCCTCTGAAGACTCTAGAAGATAATTCTTCCTTGTAGTTTCTGCTGTTTAGAGATCCCAAGTGTTACAGGTTTGTGGTGCTCTAGATCCCAAGTGTTCTAGGTTCCCTAGCTCCCACCTCTGCTTCTGTGATCAAATGGCCTTCTGCCTTGTGGGTCTCTGTGCCCAAAACTCCTTATCCTTTCTCCTACCTCAGCCATAACCCAGGATGGCTTCATCTTATTTGATAACATCATTAAGATCTCTATTTTTAAATAAGTTCAATTCATAGGAAGCAGAGGTTGAGATTGGAGCATATATTTTTTAAGGACACTTACTCCACTCACTGTCCTGTGGATCTTACAACTAAGAGTGAAGACACAGATAAGAAAACAGGAGACGACAACTACATGATAATGTGTTTTCACAGGGAAAGAATGCTGTGAAAAAAACTAAAAGGAATACCTACTACGATTGCCTAAGAGGCCAGATTTTTACTCAAGGGCAGATAGAAGTCTGGCAGTAAATCATATCACAGAATAAGAAATAAGAGTTAGACAAGTTGTCAGGTCCAACAGCTCCAGAAAGTCATTGAGAACCCAGATTTTCTTACCATCCATCGTGGTGGTTGTTCTCACGGCCACAGAATGTCTGCTTCAACGCCAGACTTCATGTCTGCCTTGCAGATCAGAGGGAAGGGAAAGAAGAAAAGAGACTTATAAAGAGTCTGACTTCACATCAGGAAACTGACAATGTCTTAGAGGTCTCACCTGGCTGACTTCTACTTGCAGTTCATAAGACAGAGATGTATTTATAGATTTGGAGACTCAGGTCGTGAGTACTATTGATTAGGCATGTGACCATCTCTAAAAAGTTGAAGTTCTGTCAGTAAAGCAGTGAAGAAAGAAGGAATTTGGGTAGGCCGCTAGCAGATTCTGCCGCAGACACTGTTAAGATGATTGCAATGTCAAAACTGATACTTGGAGGGTGAGTAAGAGTCGTCCTGGTACAGAGGGCCGGGAGACTGGGCTTCCAGATAGAGAACAGAGTAGGAAGATCCAGAGGTAAGAAAAAGCCAAGTAAGAAATTATGACTTTCTACATGGCCAAATTACAATGTGTGAGGATGGAAGAAACAGAAAAAGATGAAGCTAGGGCAGAAGGCAGAAGGCAGAAGTCAAATCATAAAAGGCCCCACAAGCTATATGTATTGGTTATAGCTTTTTCGGTATAATTAGATACAAACTTTGGCTGTTTTAAGCAGAAAATGTAAATATTAAAATGTTCTTGGGCAGTTCATAGAATTTTCTAGGACAGAAAGACCACACAGGGCTGTACTGCAGGGCAAGGTGCAGATTATAATGTAGAACTGTTTCCACAGGTTGTACCGTCTCCAAGCTGAGCACTGACCCCACTTGCACTTTCACTGGCCTGGATCTGAAGAGGTCCCTGAGGCTGAAATAGGAAGCTAACCCATCCTTTTGAAGAATAAGTTTGTAGGTTCACTGAATCTTGTGATGAGAAAGATTTTTCGGAACACATCAACAAGAGGCCTGGGAAGGATTTGTTAGGTAAAGATTTTAGGACACACTCAAGAGTGAAGTGCATGTGCTCAAAGAAATGAGACGTAGTACAGTTTGGAGCCGGGAATATTTATGTATTTTTGGTGAAGGGGATGTCTGTGAAATTTGATAACCTAGTCTTGGTCTTGCTCTGGAGGATGGCCCACCCACAGTAAGATGGTGGTCCACTCATAGGGGAATTTCTAATTACAGGTGACAAGGTGGTCTGTTCACAGGTCAAAGAGGACCACTTACACGTGAAAAAGGGAAGGACCAAGCCCTTTGGCAGGCTTATTGTGTTCAGGGAGAAAAGACAACAATAAAACTAAACTGGGCTTGTGTCCTGAAGCTGCAGTTTTCATTTTTTAAATTATGATTTTCCCTATCTCCTGTTTGGGTTTTTATTTCTTCTATCCTATCTCATTCTTACCAAGAAACGTCTCCAGACCTAGGAAGAGGCTTCAGATCCTGGGCAGCCAGAGAGGATCACAATGGGAAGGTTCAGTCTGAAGACAAAGGGTGCCGAGGGAGGACCGAGTTGGGAAGTGTTGTGGTTTATAGCTGTAGGTCCCCCCAAAGCCTCATGTGCTCACAGGCTGTCGGGTAATGGTAACGGTAAGGGGTGTCGGGTAATATATTATTTCTCAGGAGCAAAGCGAGTAATTAAGATAACATTTGGCAAAACTCAGCTTGAAACTTAATTCCCATCGTGAGGTATTAGGGTGGGACTTTAAGAGGTGATCAGGTCTTCGTGAATAGAGTAAACTTGTGGATTAATGGTTTATGGGTTATATGGGAAGTGCTTCTTCTACAGAAGCGTGTCCCTGGCGAGCACCTTCGAATAAGGAAATTGTAGTAGCATTGACCAAAAAGAAAGTCCTTTGGATTACACTTAGCTGGCTGAGGGAATGAGACAGAAACTGTTCCATTTAGCCTTTCTGGGCTGAATTTTTAAAAATAAATTAATGCAGCTGTTGTTGGATGGGAAGGGAAGGCATTTGCCTGGTGCCACTGGTCCAGAGCAGCAGGCATATAACCTAGGGCCATCTTCTGTCCCCATCCCCAGAGTGAGCCCGGAGTGTGGGCTGGCCAGTGACAGTTCTGTCCTAGTGTCCCTGCATGCCTTTCTGGGGAGGAAGGAAGCGCCAGACTGAGTGTGCTGCCGGGCATACACCTGGGGTCAGGCCTGCCTGTTTCTCCTCCTGGGGTAACGTCCTCATCTAGGAGGAATTAATAAGGATTTATTGCTATGGCACTTTCCTCCCCGTATACCTGAGGAACTGAAGTCTCTAAATCCCACCAGGAAGTCTCTAAATCTCACTAGGATTAAGTCTCAGCTCTGGTTTCAGGAAGACATAAATAATAAAAATCTCTGGATATTCTCCTTTCTATTTTACATCAAACCATGAGGAAGTGACCTGGGTATTGACTTTTCAACAGCTTTCAGGCCGGGTAGTGTTTCCTGTTGAATAGCAATAGACTACTGTGAAGCAGGTCAGATGGGCTGAATACTCCCAGTATTGTCCCCCAAAGGAGCCTGAGTTAAAAGTTTGCGGGAGGGTTGGGTTCCCCTGCTGAGCATGCAGGTTTCTTTGGTGAATTCACTCTGCCTGTGGGTGACAAGCAGGGGACCTGGAAGTTCCTATAACCTCCAGTGAAAAGACAGGGATTGCCGAAAGTTTAAGGAAGAAGGAAGAGGTTATAAAAGAGATTGGAGACCATGGTCCAGCGGCTGGGGACCAGGCCTCTGAGGGTCGGTGGCAGCTCATCCTTCTGAACTGTCAGACTGAGCTGGTCGCCATGCGAGGATCACTTGCAGGGGGAACAAACAGACCAGCCACATGGCAGAAAAAGGCGAGAAGCCAGTGAACAGCGAGGGGATCCAAGACTGCATTGGTGCTGCTGTAGGGACCCAGCTTCCCTTTATTTACCAGAGCTTTATTGATTCCTCTTGAGCAGTAAAAGGGACTCACACCAAAGGGGCCATTTAGGCCCTTCTTTGTTAGTCATTGCACACTAAGAAAAGAGATCATTTTAAACTAGAAGAAATGGAAATGCCATTGACAGGCAAATCTTTTCCCAGCAAAGTGAGGATTTCATAAAGCAGATTAATTCTGCCATAGAAAATAAAGAAGCTTGAAGTTAAGGTGAGTAAAAGTAATATGCAAGTACATTTCAATTAAAATTTGATTTTAGTTTTTATTAATTTTTTTCATACCTAGGGCTTTCTAATTATTTTTAGATGGCGTCAACCCGTCTCCTCCCACTGACACTGCAGTTAAGATTTGTTTGTGTGACTTTAGTATTTACTGACAACATCAACTTGAAAATGTGTCATGCTTGTGTGAGACCAAATTCACCATTTACCAACTCCCCCAGTAACACTACTAACGTGATGCTGGGGATTACACAGGAAAATATTTAGCCAGAACCGTGATGAGGAATTACTTTTGCAAAGCTAGGACAGAACAGGATCACTCTACTTCCTCAGCTCTTGC
This sequence comes from Hystrix cristata, assembly GCA_004026905.1. Taxonomy (NCBI): domain Eukaryota; kingdom Metazoa; phylum Chordata; class Mammalia; order Rodentia; family Hystricidae; genus Hystrix; species Hystrix cristata. The sequence continues at coordinate 52,450 of PVJO010001737.1, forward strand.
CCTGTGCTTTTGAACCCAAACACATGAAACATGTTTATATGTAAACTCCAAAGAAAGCCATACGCACATTTTGAAAATCTCCAACTCCTTGGCTAACCCCTTCTCCGTGCTTAGCTGGGGTGGGTAGCCATCTGAGTATCTCTTGCGACGGTCCTCTTGCTCTTATGAAAATATTTTAACTCTCAGTAGAAAGGAAGACAATTACAAAATATGAAAGCTTTCCTCATACCCCCATCTCAATATAAGGTAACAGCTCTTGTCCTAGTGTAGCAGGAAATATTTTAATGAGTACTGATACAGATGGCTTAAAAAATGTCTATTCCAAGGGTCCTTTTAATTCTAAGATTTCAGCTAAACATCAATTCTCTATTTCCTTCAGAGTTGTTGATCTAATAATGGTAGCTCAATGTGCCAAAAATCCACAAGTTTTCAGCGTTAGCAAACCTGAAATAAGACCAAGATGAACAAAGATGTTTCATAAGGCAAAGATGAACCAAGTCTGCTGATAATTTGCAAGACTCCTTTGATGTAGGTAGGATGTTTCTTTTACCAGTTTAATGAGATTTTATTAGAAAATATATGGATGGAAAGAGAGCCTGGTTGTGGTGGCACACATCTGTAATCCTGGCTGCTTGGGAGGCTGAGGTTGAAGAATCATTAAGTTCAAGCCCAGCCTGGCAATTTAGTGAATTTGTCTCAAAATTTCTTTTCAAAAAAGGGCTGAGAATGTAGCTCAATTTGAAAGCCACGGATTCAGTCCTTATGTTGTGGTTCAGATCCGAATGTTCCCGCAAAGCCTTATAGCACAGAGGTGGGGCTGGCTTGTGGAAGCTGATTACATTATGGGAGCACTATGGCTGACCTGCTGTTAGGAGGCGGGGCCTGCTTAGAGATGGGTGACTGGGGCATGACTTGGAAGAGTGTATCTCCCTCCCATTCACCCCCCTTCTTCCTCTACTTCCTGGCCGCCATGCCATGATGCCATTTCTGCCTTGGAGCTGGCCAACCATGCGAGGACTGAGACTTCTGGAACTTATTTTGAGAGCCAAAATAAGCCTCTCCTCCTTTAATTTGAGAAAGTAACAAGGACATCCAAGTATTGAAACAAAATAATAAAAACAAAGACTGGGGATGCAACTCAATGTAGAGCACTAGTCTGTGTGAAACTCTGAGTTCAAGCCCCAGTGCAAGAAATAAAAAAGAGCTAGAGATGGCTAGAGAGAAATAAAAATAGAGAAATAGGCACACACACAATATGGAAGTTTCTGCATCCTCCTCTGTGTGTGGCCCACTTATTTATTCTTATTTTCCTAATTGGTCCATCAACCTAGGTTAACTAGTGCCTCTGTTAAGCTTTCTTAACAAAATAGTTCTCAGGCTAATTCGGCAACCACTTTCAAAATTTGTTTCATAGGTATTATTATCAGCAATTACTCTTACAATAGTCACCATTCTATTTTGACTCATCTTCAACATCCAGTCACGGTGTCCAGCACTCCCAGGTCAGCAGCACGGGTTGCCTGTGCTCTTATTGCAGCGCCAGGGCTATTTTAAGAGCTGTTAACACAAAAATCTGCATGTTCCTTTTTTTTTCCCTAGTCATCATTATCCCATAATTTCTCTTGCAGGTGAGAATATTCATTTTTCTCTCACCGATTTGACTCAATTATCCAGGTTACAAGTGCCAGGTTGGAACATATAATCAAGGATTCTAAAATGAGGATCAGGGGCTTCAGAAGGGATCACAAAGTGGGAGGGTAGATAGGTTTGCTGATTTTCTTCATCAAACAAACCTTGGTAAGGAGATACCCTCAGATAAAGAGTCTGGAATATGATAAGAAGGCCAGAAGTCAAGACACGAAAAGCTCACTGTAACCCACAGACACAAGCCAAATGCTCAAATACCTATTTTCATGCCCCTGACTTACCCCACTAATTTAAGCATTTAATCAAAAATGTAATCCATATAATTGATTACTTACAGCAAATATCTTACTCTTCTTAATAAAGTTGATTCATTACTCTTTTCTAAAAGTTGACATTTTTAGGGTTTGTAATTTGCTTTATCAAAACCTAATACTAACCCCCATGTGCTCTTATCTTGAAATAGATAAGTACATTGTCTACATTAAGAAAGTCCCAAAAGGAATTGATAGTATATGAAAGTAATAAAAATATTTGATTTTTTCTGTTTAAACCTAAAGTAATTAGAAGCAATTCATTTTATGCTTCATTTTACCTGACATCGAAGTCTTTTGTTGGTTTTTGTTTGTTTGTTTGTTTGTTTGTTTGTTTGTTGCAGTACTGGGGATGAAATCTGGGGAGCATGAGCTACATCTACAGTCCTCTCCTGCCCTGATTTCTAAAATTTTGAGACACAGTCTCACTGACTGTGTCTCATTGCAAGTTCAGGCTGCCTCTGAACTTGCAATCCTCCTACCTCAACAACCTGAGTAGCTAGATTTACAGATATGTACTATCATGCCTGTCTACATTCACGTATCCTGAGTATTCCACCTCAACTGAAATAATGCACATTGGATCCAAATGACATTAGCCAAATTGTAGAATTGTACATTGGCCAAACTGTAGGATTCAGATGTAAAGTAAAAATTATCTGTCTGGTTGTTTTCAATCTTATTGTCCCGATTCATTTATGGTTTTCTGAGTTGTCACTTTTTTGAAAGGTCAGTGGTCCTTACCGTTGGTTAGGTGGAGCTTCATGCCCTTTTACTTTTCACTATCTCAGAGCTGTTGTTTTACTGTTAATTATTTGACTACTTACAAGTGGTACTCATTGTACCTACACACTGTCTTTAATAAATCACATTAAGATAGAATAACATGATGTAAAAAAGAATATTCTGTTTCTGACACCATAATATCTTTACCAGCATTTATCTCCTGAAAGGTACTTATGCTCACCAAGTGCTTACTGCCTGTTGTGAGCCTCATGATGGTAGTGATGTACAGGAAGGCTCTGTATCCTCCAATAATGATAAAATGAATGCTGTAATCAGACTTCGAAGCTTACCTTGGCCAGAGAATATCTCCGTAATTGTTAATTAGCCTGTTTTTTTTAAAATAGAGAGAGAGAGGGGCTACATCACAGAATTACTGGTAGAATCAATTGAATACATAAAGTGATGCACATGAGATGATTGGTGACAGTACTAAAGGAAGTGAGAAGTGTAAGGTGCTAAGTGGGAGTAACTGAGGGAGGAAAATAGTAGTAGAAATCAAAGCAGTAGGATGTGAGCACTTCGGGGGAGCCACACAATGTAGGATAGGGGCTGGCAGAGCCCAAATCAAGTCTCCAAGTCACCCAGGAAGAGAGGGCATTAAAAGCCATGTGCTGATTGATGTCTTCCTAGTACAGTCTATTCCCAGGTGACATGAAAACTTTCTACTTGTATGCAGTTCTTATGTTTAGATCTAAAATGTACCCCAAAGTCTCATGTGTTACAAGTGAAAGGTGGGGGTTTTGGAAGGCAATTAGGTCTAACTTCATCAGTAGATTAATCAATTGCTGAGTTTATATGTCATGGCATTATTAGGAAGTAATGGAAACTCAAGAGGTGAGGCCTAGTTGAAGGCAGTGGGTCATGGGAATGCAACCTTGGGGACTATATCTTATCCCTTGCCCCTTCATCTCTGGCTCTTTGTCTCACCCTCGCTTCCCTGATGCCATGAAGTAAGCAGCTTTCCTCTACAGTGTTCTTCCACTATGATGTTTCTGCATTCCACAGGCCTAAAAGCAATGGACTGAACCTTTTGAAGCCATGAGCCAAAATAAATCTTTCTTTAAATTGTTTTTCTCAGGTATTTGGTCACAGTGAGGAAAAGCTGACTAATATAGCAGCCCATTGAAAGCTCAGAGGTTAATGCTGATAGAAGGACTCATCACTGGTGGCTGCTTCTGGGTTTGATTACCTATTTGATTAAATTAATGGACAATTTACTTAGGAGCAAGAGTTCAACAAGACTCTTTAAAGGTAGAAGTATGCAAAGTGAGGGCATTCTTAGGCAACATTGCTTTCAAGATAGATATTGAAATTTATTGAAACATTTGAAAGTTTAATAAGTAACTGTGTTATGGTTAGAATGTATCCCATAAAATTCATGTATTGCAAATTTATTCCCAAGTGCAATAGTATAGATGGATGGGATACTTTAGGGATGATTAACTCATGAGAATTCTGCCCTCATGGATGGACTAATACCATTATTGTAGGAGTGGGTCCTTTATAAAAATTTGAGGAAAGGATGGGTTTGCCTTTTTTTGTATCTGTGTGCTTCTCTGTCTCTTTCTCTCTTTCTCTCTCATGCTTTCTTGTCCCTCTGCTTTCTGCTACAAGATAACATAGTGAGAAGGTCCTCACCAAACTCTGGCACCCTAATAATGCTGGACTTTCCTGCCTCCACGCAATGAGAAATAAATTTGTTTTCTTTGTAAATTACCCATCATGCAGAATTCTAGTGTGGCAATGCAAAACATATTTTAAGACAGAGAAGTAGATCTGTTGCTATAACAAATACGTGAAAATCTGGAAGTTGCTCTGCAACTTTAGTAGATTAAGTCTGGAAGAATTTGGAGGATCAGGGTAGAAAAAGTCTAGATAGCCATGAATTAAGGGTAATTCAGGTTAGGGTGCAAAAGATGGGTAGAATTGTAAGGAAAATCTTCAACTTCTTAGAGATTACTTAAATAGTCATAATGAGAAAGTTGGTAAAAATATGAGTGATAAAAGACATTCTGATGAGGTCTTAGAGCTGAGGAATAAGGTACTAGAAACTAAAGTAAAAGCCACCTTTGCTATTCACTTGTAAAGATTCGATGGAGTTATGTCCATATTCCAGGACTTTGTGGAAGGTAGAACTTCAGAGTAATAAACCAGGAAACTGGCAGAAGAAATATCTATGCACCAATGCGTGAAGTGTGATGTATGACTTCTTTTACCCACTTACAGTAAAATGAGAGAAGAGATAAATGATTTAAAGACAAATTTTATAATTAACTAGAAACAGAGTGGAAAAATTTGGAAAATTTGCAGGTGGCCTTGTAAAGAGTGAAAAAGTATCTTTAGGAGAGAAAACAAGGGTGTAGCTAAGCAACCATTTGCTGAAGAGTTTAGCACAGACAGAAGAGACCCAGGTTCCACACATCAGGACCATGGGACAATGACCCTGAAGGAATTTCAGAGACTGAGATGAGCTAGGACCTTGAAGGCAAGGTTTTCAGAGAGGTGCCAGTGGAACATCAGCATTCACTAACCTGCACTTCGTCAAGTCTCTTTCCCTGGACTCCAGTGAGGAGTTCCTCAGCCATCTTGCTCTTGGATCGTGTGGACTCGGGTTCAGCTCATGCTGCCTCTCTGGGAGGCACTGCCCGTAAGCCTTGGTGGTGTCCATGTGGTTCGGAGCCTGCAGATACACAGAACACAGGAGCTGTGGGGCCACTGCTGTCTGTACTTAAATTTAAAGGGTGTCGCAGACAACCTAGGGGCCCAAGGAGGAACTCGTCATTGGGAAAGAGCCACCAGAGAGAGTCCCCAGTGGGGTAACACACACAGTGACAGCTCCTGAGACCCCCAACCCAAAAGAGCTCCCCAGGGGACTAGCAAATTCAGAGAAATGGTGCTGCACATGGCCCTGGGAGCCTAACTCCCACTTCAGTGTGTCCAGAATGCAAGACCAGGAGTTCACGGGAAACGTTTTGGTGCCATAAGATTAAATATTGCTTTCCATGTTTTGGACTTATTTGGGACCAGTCACCCCTTTCTTCCTGCCTACCTCTGTCTTTTTGAATAAAGATTCCTGTCACACTAATGTCTTTTGGAATAGATAACTGGTTATGTTGTACAGGCTCACAGATGGAGAGAAATTTGCCTGAGAATTGATCATGCTTCAAGTCGTCTGATTTAGATGAGTCTCTGAACTTTGGGTTCTTCAGTTGATTCTGGAAGAAGTTAAGACCTTTGAGGCTGCTGAGATGGAAAAATGTATTTTGCACATCAGAAGGACATGAATTCTGGGGAGCAGAAGTAAATCTTGTGCTTTGAATGTATCCTCCCATGTATATGTGACAGAAAACTAATCACTAATGCAGCAGCTTGAAGAGGTGGGATTTCAAGAGGTGATAGGTCATGAACTGACAAATGCTGTTGTGGGAGTGGGTTAGTTGTCTTAAGAATGCATTCTTAACAAAAGGATGTCTGCCCTCCTACTCCTCTCATCCTTTCCTGTCCCTCTCCCTCTTGCTGTGAGATAACAGAATTTACAACACTCTCACCAGATGTCAGCACCTTGGTAGTGGACGTCTCAGCCTTCATAACTATGAAAAATACATTCATTTTCATTATAAATGAAAACCCAGTATATGGTGTTCTGTTATAACATTTCAAATTAACCAAGAGAATCTACCAGTTGTCCAGAATCTTTAAAGTTTAAATATGCCACCTGTCTTTGTGGGCCTTGTAGTCTATGGGAGGGAGGAGAATTCTCATAAATTATAAGCAGGAAAATACAGCAGAGGCCTAAAGGAAGAGTAACGATTTACCAGGCAAAGAAGGATGGCAAGAGCCTCCAGCAGCAGAAGCAGCACACGCAGATCTTTGAGAGAAACAACTCTTTGTGAGAATAAGGGGGTTCTAATTTTATCAAGGGATCAGGCTGGAGAAGTAAAAAAATCACGCAAATAAGTAGATGATTTAAAGTCATGTTACAGAGTTTACATTTTATCTGAAGAGCTTTAGGAAGCATTAATGGTTTTAGTGGGGTCAGTATTGTGGAGACAATTTGCAGTAAAGAAAAATGATTCTGCTTATGGGGTAGAGGGTGGGTTGCAGCAAAGAAAGGCAGTTGTGAGAACAATTAGGAAGCTGTTGGGGGAGTACTGGTGGGGAAATTTAATGGTCTAAACTGTGATAGTGAAAAGGAAATGGGAAAAAAGGAGTTAAATATAGGAATTTAAGTACAGAAGAGTGCAAATGAAAATGTAATAATCTCTTTTGAATCATTATAGATAAGGAACACATGAAGAGTGTGACTCAATGGCTGGGGCTGGGAGAGAGGGTAAATTCAATTCTGGACAGGTTATAATTTTTAGTGCTTGCAACGTATCTAAGTAGATGTCTTGTAGGTCGTCATATCAATGAGTCTGGCACTCCAGTGCATAGGCTGAATTGGAGATGTAGAAATGGAAATTATTGATATTTAATAGGAATTGAAGTTGGGGGTTGTGCATTAAATCAGCCAGAGAAAGTGAGAAGAAAACCTAGGAATGAATTCTGGGCAATAGCTACATGCAAAGAATAATCAGAGAACAGGATTCTGTGAAGATGAAGAAAGAGTGGTTGAAGAGATAGGAGAGAAGCCAGAAATTGTGGTCTCACAGCATCTTAGAAAGGACAGTATATCTGACCAAATACCTGAGAAAAACAACTTTAAGGAGGAAAGATTTATTTTGGATCATAATTCCAGAAGATCGAGTCCATTGGTAAACTGGCTCCAAGGCAGAAACATCATCATGGCAGGGCATGGCAGAAGAAAGCTCCCCACTTCGTGGCAGCCAGGAAGCAGAGAGAAAGAAAAACAGGTATAGTAGGGACATGCCCATCAGAGGACCATGCCAGGGATCTACTTCTTCCCACTAGCCCTGTGTCAGCACGTTCAGCAGTAAGCTCGTGGATGGAGTAATCCATTGATGAGATTCGTACACTCATGATCCAATTATCACCCAAAAGTCCCTCTTCTGAACACGTGGACCTTCCAGGGGATGACTTTAATCCAAACTATAACAGAAGGCTGGTCCACATGGTCAAGTTCCATAGAGAAGCAATCAGTGGCCATTTGAAAGCAGCTTTACTAAAATTAAACAGGCACTAGCCAAATTAGAGAGAAAATTTGAAAGAATGATAAGTTAATGGAGGTAGAGAAAATCACTTTCAAGAATTTTAACCATGAAAAGGAAGAAAGAATTAAAGCAGTGGTTAGAGGGGAGCCAGGTCTAAATCACAGCTACCCAAAGAGCGAGAGTGTCACTGAGGTTGATGGAGCTAATTAATACCTTTCATGGTCTTCTCAGGAAGAAGATTTACAACTAAATTGGCGCATGGAGAGAAAAGCTCTCAGTCAGACAAAGAGGAATGTATATGGAAGGAGCAGTTCAGGGATGTTGGATTGTTCTCATCATCTTTTAACCAGAGAATTAGAAATGCACCTCTCTCTCTCTCTCTCTCTCATCTATCTATCTCCTCCTCTCTTATCCTTTCCTGCCTCCCATCCTTTTTCCCTCATATATTTTAAGCAGATTCTCTAATCTAGACTCTTCATCAGGAGGAAAAAACCCACTAACAGTAACAGTCATTAACCAGAGCACTGTCCTATACTCACAAAGGTTTACAGTGATACCTTAGTTGTCGAATTCAGTTCTTTCCAAATTCTTATTTGAACACTGAGAAGTTCGGAAGCTGGATATATTTTTGCCACAAGAAATAATGGAAAACTGAATAATTGGTTCTGAGGCCCAGAAACCACACTGATAAATTCATTTTTCCAGGACTTGAACAAATTTCTCAATGATTTCTTTCTTTAACACTATCGTAGTTCTCACCGTTTTTCTCTTAGCTTCACGGCAGCTATCACTAACTTTCTTTGGAGCCATGCTGTTGATATTTTATGCAACTAAAGCGCAAACAACACAGTGATGAATGTCTTAATGTACTAACATGATTCTATATGTTGTCTGGGTGAGAGCAGCGCTTAGACCAAAGCGTCACCCCTTCGTGTGCACGGAGAGATGCAACATGTGACTGACTCTTGGCCCTTACAGATATTTTCAAGTCGGATTTTCAGTTTAACTATGGAACAAAGTTACACACAACAAGCACATTTTTTCAGACTTTGCTGTTTGAGTAGTGGAAAGTTCAAGCCTGGAGCTATTTGACCACTGAAATATCATTCTTTATCTATCATATCTGGCACAACTTTTGTCTTCACTTAGTAAGTCACACTTACTGTAAATCTATAAAAATACATATAGCCATGCAATGGGTTTTCTGAGATAAGAGCATTCTTTCTGATCTTTTAAAAAGCATTTTGAGAATATTTTCTGGCATTTTAAACAAATACACTGATATCTAACTTGTAGCCCCCAAAATCCAATCTAAAAATTCATTTTGCCCACTCACTCCATCTGAAAGGCAGGCTGAGCTCTACGAAACTGGGTTGCTGCTTGCTTGCTGTTCCATAAGAAACAGATGTATCATAAGTGAGAATGTTTGTGTTCATTTATAAAGCAGCAATATTTCAGCCTAGTCATAGCCATAACATTTCATGAGCAGTCTTTAACATCATTTCTCTCGGGAAATAAAGCACTTTTTTCCCTGAGATTTGTCTGAGATGTTTGGTTTCAAAATGGACTCACACAATTTTGTCCTCTAGAGAGTGTATGTAAAGGCAAATAAGTAGAAAAATGCTTTTAAAAGCTGCCAACGGAGACATGTATTTTCTGTAAGTCATGAAAAGGATTTCAGTTGGAGAAATTAAATGACTAATGACAACATTCTATTGGTCAAAATCACCTACTCATGTCTGAAGGGGAAGTAATGAAATATGATGTTAATAAAAAGTAAAAATTACACTCACTGTGGATCTACACGTTATTAAATATCCCTTGACAACTGTGAGAAAATTCTAAGTAATTATCAAGTCTCATTTTAAATTAAACATGGCCCTGTGCCCCACGTCACTCTTGCGCAGGCATGGTAATGAAGGAGACTTACGATGCCTTTGTGTAGACCGCTGCAATTATTTGGCTGACCACTCTTATGATATAATCTTTTCCCACCGCAATTTAATTAAAACAGCAAAAGCTCTGACCTTTGCTGAGGATTTTCTTATCCAAAGCACTAAAAATATCCCCTGGAAGCAATCTGTCAATATGATCTTTCAAATACAGTGCTGCTTGTCCCAGAGAAAAAGAGAAAGGAACAGAATCTACAAAGGTGATTAGCACAGTTGTCATGAAACCAGACTCATAAGGTTGTTTACAAGGAAGACAAATTTAAGACACCTAATTACATAAAGCAACGAGTGAAAGTCCCCCATCTAGTGTCCAGCACATAAAAATATATGATCAATGAGAAGTGCGTCTCATTTCGCCCACCCTCTTACAGGAATTATTTTTGTGTCTCTTTTGGTTTGGGTGGTATGTAGAGGACTTAATACCTTGATTTGTGGAGCTCCTGTCCTTATGCCCCATAAATCTATGTAATCTGTAGCAAAACAGTTTGATGAAGAAAGAGCCTCTCTTTATTGATGAAAACAGAAGCTCACGACCTGATAATTGAAGTGTTCCAGTCTGGCCATAGGATAAATTCCGTTTATCTTCCTAGCTATGATGAAAGAGGATGTTGCCTCCTCTTTTCTGTGTGCATGTAAACTTCCAGTCTAAACTACAATCTGATGGACAGAGAACGCAAGTGGTTTATGGAGAAATGGAGCCTACAATGAGGAAAAAGTCCTGCTAATTTTTCTAGTCACCTTATAGGAATAGTTAAAAGGTTCACAATTGAGGAGGTCAGATAGACCTGGGGTCAACTCCTTCACTACTTTCTAATCCCCACTGCTTAAGAAATACACAAATCACTTCTCATTTGACTTATAAGTGAGAATAATGTTACTGATTTTTACAAACATGCCAATATAACAGAGATAAATATAGTATATCACCTGGCACATATTTTTCTTTAATACAAAGTAGAAGCTATTATCAATTGTCAGAAATGTTTTAAAAAAAACAACTTGTGGGTCAAGCTAAGAAGCTACCAAAAATTTTTTTTAAAAAGAAAATAAAATAAAAAGCTACAAACTCTCCCAACAAACTATAAGCTCAAAATTCCATTGGCCAAACTCATGTGGTTGAACTGAAACAGTAAGCACAGTTTAGTCATTCGACATTTTAATTTTAGTTTTGATTCAACTCATTCACAACACACTCATATATTCTCAGTTCTTGCTGTGCCTAACAAGTGTCTCAACTACGTGAGTTTTAACTAGTTCCCCACACCAACTGGACATTGAGAAAACTGAAATCAAACTAAGACCTCAACAAAGGTGGAGAGAAACTGTATTTTATTCACGCTTTTCTATATAAATGATCCTCAAAAATCCTTCACAACCAGTACAGAATAAGAGTCAACCAACAAGAAGAGATGTTGGTCATAGACACATGTTGATCGTAGACAAGTGAGAGAGTATGTACTAGTTGACTATCAGTCCTGCACTTCTGCATGGTGCCTAGCATTGAACCTTGCAATGATCCATGCTCAATTAACATTATTTAATTGAATCGTACTATATTAACCTGGTCTTCTCAAAAAAGTGAAGTTAATTAGGGAAAAATTGAACAATTAGCAACTTGAAGATTTATAACACAGTTATTCTAAATTTCTTCTTATGAAAGTTTTTCAGTTTTGGTGCATGAGCTTGGATATGTATTGTTTAGGTTAATTCTAATCTTTCATTATTTTAATCTTGATAAAATGACGTTTGGGATGTTTAAGTGACAGATATTTTTAATGATTAACCATTACAATCCATTTGTAACTTGACTCATTCAAAAATAGTTCTCTTTCTAGTATGTAAGGGGCTTTATGGAGATTCCTGTGACAACCCTTAAAACTGAGAGGACAGGTGCAGAGGTGAAGTAAATTATCAAAATCCAAGAAATAGCAAAGTATGGAGTGAAACCTTCTACTTAAATCATATAGTTTCAAGTCCAGTGTTATATTCCCCTGGCACCATGCAGCCTCTTAGCTTCCTGTAAATCCACACTAGGCTTTGTCTGGGGCAATTCAAGCAATTTTCCATAGCGTTTCTTGTACTCAAAGATTCAGCACCTGGGACAGCACCTGCAGAGCCTATGCCTGAGTGAGTAGAGGTGTGTGACTGGAATTTCTGTCAGTCTTTTGCATTTCCACAACTTCATGGTTGTGTGGGCGCTCTAAATTTCTTTGAGTCTGCTTCTCGCTCATGTTCCTGGTTACCATGGCTAATGGCTGGGCTTACCACCAGGACTGCTGCTTCCCCTACATACTCCAGTTGTCACTCCTAAGCACACTTTCAGCCCAGCTAATGATGTCATGTGAATAAACCAGAGTTGTCAGAAAAGTGAGAGTATCATCACTTTAATTGTGATTAAACACATATACTTTGCCCTCTTACATCTGTTTTTAAACCAAATACAGACTTTAATAATTATACACAGCAGAGGCATCTGGAAGATGTTTTGACACTAGTTGGAAGCAGACACTAGATGAGTTAGTCAATCTGGAACAGATGGTAAATTGGTATTAATTAATTATAAGCCTGGACCTTTCCACCATTCATAAGTCTCAGTGTCTATGGATAAATTTGCCATTTGTGGTTTATTTCAGTTTTCTAAATTCATCTTTCTAAACTGTGTGGTTTTAAGAGGAAAAAAGAACTTTTCTTTTTCAACAGAAAATATTTTGAGCTCTTCAGATACTTTACGGTTAAAAAAAATTAACCCTGGGTGAGCTCATGGTATTATTAGTAAAGCTGTGAGTTTCATCAGTGTTATTATCACAACAGATTTAGGATTTCTCTATCTTCTCTGACAATTAGTGCTACCCTCTTCCCATTGTTTTCCTTCTGTGTTCTGTATTGCCTGTGACATTACTTGTGGGAACTTCACCCAAAAGACAACAGTCAGATGGAGTAAAGTATACTTTCATAAAGGCTGTACACATATCCGTAGTCAAATGCAGAGCTCTCTGGAGGGCAAAATTGAGGCGAACCAATAACAGCTAAGTTGGGAGCAAGACTTCTTCCACATCTTACATTGGCATCTTGGTTGAAGTGCATGGAGGAAAGAAATTGAAAGAAAGAAAAAGTCAGTTTTCTGGGTCTATGGAGCAGTGTCTGCCTCATCTTGAAAGAAATGGTCACAGGGTTACCAAGAATATGGCATGGGTCCATATAGTCTTACTGATAAAAGAGTAAGACTTGGATCGGTGAGTGCTATTTTGCATGTGGTGATAACATAAGCACTCGCTAGTCAGTGTTGCCTAAATTTACCAAAGACAAGTGCCCCTATGGAATGACATCCAGAGTTCTAAAGAGTTCCTACCATCATCACCATTCTTACTCAACTTCCCAAAGCCTGAGATTCTGCTAACATAACCACCTCACAATTTTACTTTAAACATTTTATAGATAACTTTTTAAAATTAAAAAGTGAAACTTAAAGTGAAAAGTCACTAGAGAACTGATTTGGAGGCTTAAAATAAGAGAGTAGGGAGGCAGCTGATTCCAAAGTGGGAGTGTGGGAAGAGGGGAAGAAAGATACCCCAATCTGAACAGTTCAAAACTGGGGCTATTGAAGAAAAGCATGTTTTGTTTCAGGCTAGCCTTAAAGGCCTGATAAGACAGAGAAGAACCTTCTTTTTATAGTCTTATCAGCTGTTTAACTTCTTAGTTAGCTATCTGGTGTAGAGTGAGTCATTTGTGAACTTGATCCATAGAGGAAGAGATCTCAGACAGAGTGAATGTTTTCAGTTGCATCTCAAGCAAACATTTTCCTTTCAGAATTTAGACCACTCGGACTAATGAGAAACATCTTCATTATGAACTACTCATCTTACCAAATAATGAGAGTACATGCAGAGCATACTTCAACTAAAAATTAAGATTTCCTCTCCAAATCTTAGGTATTGTTGCATTTTCTCTCGGATTTTATCTAGAGACAACTGTAGAAGTTAGGTAGGTGGTTACTGGGACCAGAGCAGCATGTCTCTGGACTTAGAAGTACAAACAAAAAAGATTGCTCTTATGAAGTTAACAAAATGGGACAAAAGGAGACACCGTTGAGAACCAAGGGGAGTTTAGAGTCCTACAATGGCATTAGGCAGTCCCAGAAGCCTAGGAGTGAAGGTGCATCTTTCTCCCATGCAGGAGGAACCCTTGCCTCTGAGGATGAGGTAGCCACATCTCCACTTCCAAATCCAGGTACCATTGTCATTTGCTATCACAGACTCCTGTGAGCACACTCCAGACAAAGGCACACTACAATACTGGTGTGTAATCATTAGCTCCTTAATGAACATTACTAAACCATGAATGACCCTTGACAACTAGAAATTTTCAGATCATATTCCTCAGGACCCTGGAGTTCCATACTGCTGTCCCATGGACTGTCTCTGAGGGTACCAGGGAAGACAAGCAACCAGAGCTTTCCCCCCAACTCCTCAAACCCTCTACTCCACTACCATTTCCAGGAGAGCAGCTCACAGAGTAGTTCAGAGTAGTAATATTTGCATATTATACTGGAGTTCTGTATAGTATCTCCAGGCAGATTCTGTGTAGTATCTCCTTGGAGACGGATTCTGCCCCTTTAAAAGTATTTTAAAATTCATTGGCCCTGATGGTGCAGACCCATAGATCCTGTTTCCTTACAGAATTACTTAGAGAACAATGTCACAGAAGCACAAGGCCTACTAATCTCAGAAGGATGCCAAACAAAATGTGGGCATACAGTTCAGAAAGAAGAAATTTTTTAACTTCCACTAATGTTACAGCATACAGAAATTTAACATACAAGACTGTATATCACCATTTCCTAATTCCATATTTCTGAGTATTATTTGGATACCCATGTGGTTCTGCTGATGAATTTTCCATTCCCCACATCAGTTAGAGTCTCATTGTAAATTAATGTATTAGTCATCTGTTTTCTTAACATTTCTCTCTTATGAGCTTGGGTTATATGAGTTGGTACATGAAACAGATCTATTATCAAGCACTAATTGGATCACAACAAAGACTCCTAGATCAAGGACAAAACTTTCCATATTTCAGTCTTTCTAGAAGCTTCTAGAGAGCCTGCTGGCCCCTTCTCATCACATTTCTGTCCTAATTTGAAGTACCTGTCAAACTTTAATCTAAATATTCCTGTTGAAGAAACTATTTAGACAAGAGCATATTTGAAATTTGATTCTGGGTCACAACTTTTGAAACATGTGAAACTCAATTTATATTCTTTCACTGCTGTAAATGAGATGACATTAGGAAATGGCAGAAACACAAAATGTTAAGAAGAAGGTGATATTGTGCATTAGCAATAGACAATGCAAACACTTTTATTTAAGACCTTTTCTCTAGTATTCCACTAACCATTAATAACTTCCTTTAGCATTTATGCAACTTTACTCATGGAAATTTTATACAATATGACTAACTCATAAAATTTAAAAGAATTGGATACATGGCTAAAAATATCACCTGTTACTGTAGTTATTAAGCAACTTTATGCTTCAGAACAGAACCAAGCTGGGCTAGGAAAAACAATTCCTTAGGGAAAATTGCTTGCTGTTTCAATGTGTTATGAAGAGGACTGTCTTTAACTCAATAGCTAAACACAAAGTTGAAGTAACAAAGATTTAGAGGATTTCAATCTCTTTTCTTAGGAATTTAGTGCTATGTGACACATAGAACTTGTATATTACCTCCCGAATGGTAAGAAATCATCACCAGCATTTAATGGTAGTCAGAATTTAAAAAAAAAAAACAAAACTAATAAACAGTATTTTCAAATATACATTGATAAACTATACTTTCCCCCTTTTTGTAAAATTATAGTTGCTTATTATGATACATATAAATATGGGAAAAAAGGCGAGACTCCAAAGTAATAGCCTAGTAATAACTACCATTTTGAATGCTGTATGTGGATGAGATACTTTACCAAATGCTTTATGTGTTGCGGTGTGCCTTGTGAGACAATTTCTTTTCATTATAAAGAATCTTTCAGTTTTGTCCAAGTGAAAGCAGTAAGTGCCTTAGAGTAGATCTCTGTGGAAGAATACACCATATCTGGATTATTAAATGGACACAAATGGACAGTGAGTAAGTAGCAACTATTCTTTTGGAGGGAAGATGTAACAGAGCATTTTATGACCTGACAAAACCTTTTCCTCCCAATGTTCTGGCACTAGGAGAAGTTTAATGAATTTTCTTATACAATAAATTATGCTGCTTTGAAGAGTATTAAAAATGAGACCTCTAACTTTCTCCCTTCAAGATTCAACTATATTAAAACATTTGTGATGTATGGAAATTACACAAACTGAAGACTTTAGATAGGAAAAGGCATTGAATGCCCCTGAAAAGGAACTGGGCTTTCAGGAAGGGACACGGCACCAGAACAGAAACTCAGATTGAATACTAGATACAACTACCTTTGTACAGTTAGGTCAGAAGAACCTAACTGTTCTCAATAACTGGATTCACAAAACTCCTGGAATAACCTTTTAGTTTGCCTGGCACGTGCTCAGCTATCCAAAATCACGGGGCAGTCTGAGTTAATGAAGTGAGATGTTTTGAGAGGATGTAACACATCATTGCCTTGCTTTTGAAACCGTAGATCCAGATCTCGGAAGAGACTGGCATGATTACTTCTGTTCTGATTTTCATGCTAGATTTAGGTAGAGGAGGAAATGACTGGGGAGTAACTTGAGCTATGTTCTGGGGTTGAAGAAGATACTTTCATGGGTAAAGCAATTCATTATGGCAGCAAGGTCACCATGTAAAAATGTGCAGAGTGGTTAGCTCACAACGACAAAGGCTGCATCTTTACTGATTACAAAGCAAAAGGTTTGGATGGATTATGGTGGATACATTTTCAAAATCATATGTAACACAGTAGCACATACACATGCATGCCCCCCCCACACACACACACTACAGAAATCCACAGAGGAGAGGACAGAGGACCAGAGACACCTGGATGTCCTGATGCACCATGTGTTAGGGCCATGTGCACACATACGTGTGAGTCACGGCTGGTATGGTTGCCACATATAAACGTCCATGTTCATGCTTCTTTTCTCCCTTCTGGCCCTTTCCAGTCTGACTTCATCCCACCCAATTCTAACAGTGTCAGTGACAACCACTGTCGGGGCGATGTGGCTCTTTCTCTTTGCAAACAGGCTGTGGAGATATCATTTAGATGAAAGCCCCCTGCAGGCCCATGGAAATGCTCTTGTTTCTCCCCACAGCTGGGCTTTGTGGTGACAGTCCTGTCACAGCAAGAGAAAATTAATAAAAGGGTGGCTTTTTAATGCCACTTAGTTTAGGAGCAATGAACTTAAGGCTGTCGATAAGAAAGAATCCATGTCTTGAGATGGGTTTATAACTAGAAATGACTTCTGTGTCACTTAGGTAGTAATGAGGAGAAAAATATTGCCATAGATGGGACTTCATAAAAATTCACATCTGGACATTGGTGCTTTCGACTTCCACAGAGCAGAACTGTACCCACACAGAGCCTACCACAATGACTCGCCCCAAAATGGCTTCTTGTTGTTCTTGGAACAAAGTTTAAAATACCTAACGTATTCTATTGTGCTTTGCCTTATTGAGGTCTACTTAGTTTTACAGCCTCCTTTCTTCCCACCTTCCCACTTGCTATCCATAAAGAAATTAACTGGCCACTTCCCAAGTGGTCTGTATACTCAATATAATTCCAATAAAAAATTTGGTGGCGGTGTAAATTGATAAATTGCCATACTAATCCAAAATACATGTGGAAATTCCAAGGACTAGGAATAGCAAGGCATGGACAGTCTGGAAGAATAGCAAACCTGGAGAAGATGGTCTACTAGGAATCAAGACTTATTATAAAGCTATGCAAGTAGTGCAGTATTGGCATAATCTTATACCAATACATTAAGGGAACTAAGTAGGGAGCCCAGAAACACTGATGTATATGTACATAGATAAAAATGATAGCAAGAATCCTACTGTAGTACAGTGACCATAAGATTGTCATTATATAACAAAGTAGGCTGAATTGAATATCCCTGCAGGAAAGAAAATGAATCTAAACTCTACCTCATACTACACACAAAACCCAACTCCAAATAAAGTTAGCTCTAAATATGAAATGTAAACTCTTAGAAAAAAACATGCAGGATAATTTGGAAGTAAACAAAGATTTCTTAAACACACACAAAAAATATCAAAAATGTAAAATGAAAATTAAAACACTTTTTTAGGCAGTGCTGGTGATCAATAATACCTAGAACTTTGTGCATGCTAAGCAAGCATTCTGCTACTGTAAAAACATTTCCTTCCATCAAAAACCACAATTAAGTTAGCAAAAAGGGAAGCCACTCAGTGAGAGACTATATTTGCAGCACATACATCTGAAAAAAGATTCAAATATACCAAGAAAATATAATTCTTATAATATAATAAGGAAAAGACAAACCTATAGAAAAAGTAGATGCGAAGTAGTAATTTATAGAAAAGAATATCAAAACATATAGAAAGGTGCTTAACCTCATTAGTCATCAGAGATATGCAAATTAAAATTATAGTATGAATCTCTGAGCCCCATTATCATGATCTAATTGAAAAGACTAACAATATCAAAGCATAGTGAGGATATAGCATAATTCAAACTTGTGCACATCCTGTAGGTGGTAAGTTAAATAGAAACAGCCACATTAGAAAACTGTTTGGCAAATATTTATTTAAACTAATTATACACAGGATCTTTAACACAGTAATTCCTTTTCTGGATATAGATATCCAACAGGAATACATATATAGAAAGATGTGCTTAGGAATACTCATGGTAGCAGTATTTATAATGACCACAAATTGGAAACAGCTCAAGTGTCCACCAACGGTAAAATGGATAAATAAACAGTACTGTATTTCTACAAGAGTACACTATATGCAGTGAAGATGAATAAGCTAAGATTACACTACAAAAGTAGACGAATATCTCAGATACGACATTGAGAAAAAGTAGCCAGACACAACATAATACACATTATGCAATTCAACCATCTGTATGAAGATCTAAGACAGGAAAAGCTGATGTACAGAGACAAAGACAGCATCATACTCCTCTCTGGAGAAGCTAATAATGAAGGAAATCCAGGAACTTCTGAGATGCTGGTAATACTCCCTTTTTGACCTAGTGTTAGTTGTACTGTATGTTCTGTTTATAAAAGCTCATTTAGTTATACAATTTATTTGTGTAGTTTTCTTTAGTTAAGTAATACTTTAGTAAAAGAGTTCACGTTTTAAAAAGCATTTTGGGAAGGCAGCCACTTACTCTCGTTTGAGAGAGGTTTTTGACACTTAAGTCTTGGTTAGTGCAAGTTCCAGGGAAGAATTATTTAGTAAAAGAAAGAGAAAAAAAAGAAGAAAGAAGGGAGGGAGGGAGAGAGGGAGAGAGGGAGGAAGGAGAAAGACAGAGAGAGAGGAAAAGAAAAGAAAAGTTGATCCCTAAGACTGATAATTGTTTAAATTGGGTCATGAGGACATTTCATTACTTGTCATTATATTTCATTATATTATTCTAACTTTTGTAAATGATTTCTATTTTCCATAATAAAAGCTTTTTTTTGCCCCTAAAAGTCTATGGGATGTAAAACCTGATTTGCATCCAAGTCAAATCAAACACTACTATCTATTTTCCACTCTATGTAGTATGTTAGTTTCCTAAGGAAACAGTGTCATCGAAAATTTTTGCTCACATAGAGAAGATCTCTTTCTGGCCACTTGAATCTTTGGAAAGTTCTTCCTTGTGGGTCTTGTTTTTCATCTCCTTAGAAATAAAGATATTCTCTATTTCCTCTCCATCAACACTCCCACCAGCCAATTATGTTCTGTCCCTTCCCTGGGCCTTTATGTAATGAGAGCCTGAATGATGAAAATAAACTTCAAAGGAGAACACAGAGGAAGTAGACAAAACTAAAGAATGTTAGCTGAGAAGAAGAGACTAGATGTCAAGCTGACAAGTGGCCTGATGACAAATCAACTGAAAAGGAAACGATTAATTACAGGAGTGTAGCATTGGAGATGCCCCCAAGCGTTTCAGTGAAATCCAGTGACGCAGGTTAGAGTCCAAAATAACAGGATGATTGATCTGATAATGGAGAAAACACTTTTTAAAAATCTATGTGTTACATACAGGTGGCCCTATTTTAAAAAAGAAATCAAAAACTACTTTGAAAGCTCAATACAGCAAAGTTACAGATACAAGGTACAGATAGTTTTATTTTCTACATACCAAAATGTTCTTCATAAGTTAAAGGATGGAACTAGTGCTGTATAAAACTGATGTATTTTTTAAAACTATGCAGAAAATAAGTGCCATAGGAAGCCACAGTTCCCCGTATGTAAAAATAATCTAAATTTGATTTATTTTTATTTTGAAATTGCCATTTTAATATATTGTTTTATAACATTTTATATCATTTTCTTTTCCTTCTCTCGCCCTCAGCCAAGATGACGTACTTAGCCTTCCCAGGTATGAAGTGAAGTTTTCCTTCATCCCCCAGTCTAGTCCTACCAGCAGTCTTGCCTCTTCTCCAGAAAGGAGAAGGGGAAGTGAGCTAAATTTCTTCACTAAATTGCAACTCCTCAGTTAGATGTTGGGCAAGCTGCAAAAATAAACCCTCTGCTGCAGTTCTGTTCCTTGGAAACTCTAAAGCAGTGTGTGCTCCCATCCACCTAAGCACCATGCTGAGCATATGAGACTGCAGGCTTGGAACATGGCGGAGAGGAAGTTCAAGGATCTTACACAGGATGTAACAGAGAGTCTGTCTCTTTGCAAAGTGGAAATGCATTGAAATTAACCAAGAAATGCATCAAAATATAAAATATGTCTCATCTTCCTCTTCAGCACTGCCTGAGCTCCTTTTAATCACTCATGGTACAAAAGGTGAGGATGGAGAAGAACTCAGAGAGGAAACCCAGAGGGAAACCATTGCCTAGCTAATAAGAAAGAAGCTCTGCTTTCTTAGAGAATACTGAGCTGTCTTGTAGCAGCACAGTACAGTAGCAGAGTAACGGTAACTTGTGATGAGTGAAGTTTTCACGATGTATTAAAGACCTCTAACTCATAACTTGAAAAATGTTCAGAACCTAAAGTAAGCTGAGTTGTCACTTAAGCTGAAGCTGATGTTTTTTCTTTCTTTCTTTTGTAAGTGGTAATAAATGTCCTGATATTAGAACATTGTGATAAGGAGCACAAGACAGCAGGGAGAACAGAGATCAGACCAGAAATTGTCCTCTTGACCACACCCCACTAAACCTTTTTAATCAGTACTCTACTATGGAAAAACTGGGCAAAATTAATTTCAAAATGAACCCTTTTATAGCTGTTTCACCTTTCTATAATTAACTGTATTATCTCATGAATATAATTAACTTTAATCTATAGTGGGCATTTGCACACTCTGAGCTACCCAGCTTTAGCGCTGTAGCTGGAGGAGTACTCGCCTGCTATTGGCATAAACAGCGTCCAGTCTGGATGCCCTTGTCCCAGAGTTGGTGTCACCAGTAACCTACACCCTTCCCACCTTCCTGCTCCCTCCTCAGTGTATTGATTTCCTCTTCAGGCTTCTCTGCAAATGGTCACGGGATAGTGATTACAGTCTCTGCACATGTTATAGAAAGACTAAAAAAAGTTACAAAGGCTGATTTTTCCTAACGTGCCCCTTTTACTCGGAGAAAATTTTTTCTAACAATCGTTCAGATCTTGCCTTCTATGGCATTGGTTCAGCAAAGTGATATGCCTACATTTAAAGCCAAACTAGGATTCTATAATATGGGAGAAACAACAGTTGACAGAATGGTAACAAACCCCATATGCCACAAGTACTTTCCTAAAGTTCCGCGTGAGGAAGCCTATCGTGTACTATGCTTAGCTATTAGGACGTAATGATAACCTGACCAAAGCAGCGATGGTCCTGTTTCCCGCAGTGGGGCCATCGACACACGCTTGTATGTAGGTGGTTCTTCTTCCCGAGTCGTTGGCAGTGTGGAATCAGGTGAACTGAGATAAAAGGGGTACCAAGTGCAGATAAAAAAAAAATCAGCAAAGTCAGGTAGGGTGTTTGGCTGAGTTGTCAACCTGAAAACTTAGGCAGAGAGGCCATGACCAGATAAAAGGCAACAGATCGGACACCAGTGAGATCAGACAGGAAAAGAAGTTATTAAATAAAGAAACTGAGATAGATGTACGGTGTGAGATAAAATGGTAAAGAAACTTGAGTATGTCATGGAATCACGTGGAATAAACTTTTCATATAAAAGACAAAGATTCGATTTTTAAAACCTCTTAGCTATAACCAGACGCATACTTAAAATTTAGAAGACATAAAATTGTTATACCAGTTAAATAAGGGTCAAAAGAGCACTTGTGAAAAACATTAATATCTGATGAAATTTAGTTTAAGACCAAAAGCATTCACAGAGATGAAAATAGTAACCATATAATCATAATAGGATTAATTCAACAGAAAAAATTCATAGTTTACAAAAACTTCTAAAATAAAGTGCAAACATTGTCCAGACAATGATTTATTTTGTTTCTATACACATCAAATTCATACCAAAACTTTTTACATGTGTAAGGTATAGAGGTCAATAATACAATTAAGCCACTCATGGAGCCACCACTCAATATTCAAAAAGAAATTGACAAATCTACTACCAGAGTAGGACATTTTAATACACTTTATCACTTTTGGATACAAATATCGAGTAAGGATTTGGAATACTTGAAAAAAACAATTAGTAACATTAACCTAATACCTCCAGCCTGCATGTTTAACCTTTTCTCTCCCACAGCACTCATAACACAAGTCCTGAACTTCACGTTCCTAACTTTGTCTCCTCTTCATCAAACACAAACAACACACAATTACACTCTGCTTCCTTGGCCTGCGTAGCTGTTCAGACTCCAAAGGCACAGGATATCTCTACATGTATTATCATGTATTTTTCTTTTTTTTGGGGGGGGGAGGTTTATTCAGGCACAGTTTTTATTCCCGTAAATTTCTTGGAGATTATAGACACATTCCTTGGCTTAGTACTAGAAACATCTTTCTTTTTAAAATTTTATTTTATTAGTACATGTTTGTAACTCATGCAGTTTACAATTATCTTGGGGAGTAGTTGCATGTACCTATTACAGCTTTTCTTTTTAATCTCCCCTCCCCCACTTCCCCGATTCCCTTTCTCCTACCTGTTGATACTATTTGTCTTAGCACATGTTATGGTTTATAGTGTTTACATTGATTAGGGTTATTTGGTTCCTATACGTGTCATATCTTTATCCCTCTCATTTCCCCTTCTTGTCCTTACACCCCTCCTGGTTCTCTTCGACATTTCCCTATTGTACAAAATCTGTTCCCTTGTGCCTTTCTATCCATCTTTTATCATTTTCTTTGTACTTTGCCTCACTCAAATGAGGGGCACCTTACAGCATTCAAGTTTGTGTGTCTGATTTATTTCACTCAACATTACGTTTTCTAGGTGCATCCGTTTTCCTACAAATGCTTCAAATGTCATTCTTCATAGTCAAGAAGTATTCCATTATATTACAGACACCACATTTTCCTTATCCAATCATGTGTTTGTCAGGATTTAGGGATTACGAATTGTGCGGCTGTAAACATTGGTATGCAAGTATCACTGTAGTATGTATTTTTCTCCAGTTGCTTTTGTCCATGCTATTATTTGGATTGGCAGAAACAAATTCTAAATTTAGCATGATCTCAGCACAGGGATGAGTTCACTGCAATACTTCTTATTTCTAATTAGAGAAATGTAATTTTAAAAATTCTTTAATTCTTCAAAGATTAAAGAAATTTTAATTAATAAATTGTACGTGTTCATCGTTACACATAAACAATCCAAAGACATCTAAAGAAAAAATATTTTGCCACTCTCTCACTCTCATAAAATGATCAAGACTGCCTGGCCTCTCCCTTTCTCTCTCTCTGTCTCTCTCTCTCTCTTCCCCCACCTCAGCATTCATCCAATGAAACATATCTATACATATAGGTTTTGTTTTGGGGGGGTGAAAGTTTATGCTTTTTACTATTGGATTTATTACATACAGTACTTAGAAACTTTTGCACATTTAACAGACCATAGACGCATTTCTCTAATAAATATGGCTACAACTCATTCTTTTTCATATCTGCATGACATTATGCTACAAATGCAGCACAATTTGCCATTCTCCCTTGACTCATGGTTTGGGGTTGCTTCCAGTTTTTCTGCCATCCAACATGACAGTGTTTATCACTTCTGCAAGGCACATTACTAAGAGGGAGTTTGGGGGCTCTTTTATTTTTAACTTTAACCGCTAGTTCTCATCATTTTACTAAAAGGCTGTTGTAATTCACAGTCCCACAACCAATATATTAAAGAGCCCACTTCCTGCCTTCTGAGTTCTGTAACACCTTTTGATTTTTTAAATTTGTATTTGTATCGGTACATGTTTGCAGTACGCAATGATTATATTCCTTGTGGGCAGTTGGTATATGCACATAACATGGCTTAATTTTCTTTCATACCTTTCCCCTCCCCTTTCTACCCTGCTCCTTCCATCTCTTGGTCCCGAAGATGTAAAACCTAGTAGCTCATTATTGCTTTGGTTTCCATCCCCTAGTTACCAGGGGTTTTTAGCTTTTTCATATTTTGACTTTCAGTTCTAAGTCCCTGTGTATGAGTAGTTTGCTTATATTCTTTCCGCATTTCTCTTTTCGTTTTGGTCTCAGAAACACTTGTTTACAATGCAGTATCCCATTGCAGGTGGAGATGAGGGTGTGGCCGGCACTAATCTTTTTTGGCCCGAATTATTAGTGTTCTTCTTCAAATCTCCTTTTTATCTTAGGCTGTGAAGACAGGGGCTCCATTTCTCTGGCAAGTTGAATGCCTCCATTAAAAGAGAAAAAGAAGGGGGAAAGAAGCGCTTCCCCAGCTCACATAATCCTCTTTGCTACCCACAAAGCCTGCCGCTACTGCACAATTCACGTGGGATTTATATTCCAGCTACCAAAGAGCACAGCACAAAACCCACCTGCAGAGACCCTGCAGCCTGGAGTGCCAGCATTCAGGGACCATCCGCTTAATGTCCTGCTGCTCTATTGAAAAACATGGACTCCTTCTGATAGTCTCACTTGAGGGAATAGAGGCCCCAAGCACAGCAGCTCAAATGACAAGGCACACACCTTCCCTTGCACCATGCTTTTATCCCAGCTTTTCGAACACTTCCACAATGCTTGACTTACCTTTCCTTGCCCTGCTCCCCACCTTTCGTATTTCATAAGAGGACCTCACTCACATTGCTGACATTAATGAGTTTCAAGCTGGTTTAAAAGAAGAAGAAGAAGAAAATAGAAAAAGAAACCTCATCTTGTCAACCAGTGCGCCTCTAGCAGGCTTCCCCACAGAGAAAGGAGCAAGTCTCAAGCCTGTGGCTACAGGGAGGCTGACATGTGCGGCTGCAGCCTGCTGTCCGCTTTTATTAAAACGCCACCTTGACCACAGTCTGATTTCTTTGAGGGTCAGTCGATGATCGTTCAATGCAGGACTCGTGACACACGCCCTGCTGCTTTCATCCCTAAGCCCTCTCAGCATTTTGGCTGTGGCAAACAGAATTAAAACCTCACTCACTGCCAGCCCCAGCCGTCACTCTCCAACCTGTCCCCCACTCCGTCTGGCCCCATCGGCTTCTCCACAAGGCCTTCAATAGCACATCCAGTTCGGCACAGTTATTGTTTGTCTCGTTCTCATTTTCCATGCATGAAAGCAGTTTATCCTCTGATCTTGTCAAAAAAGTCCTCCAGAGAATTCCAAGAGGAGGGTAACTCGGATGCGCTTGCATATTTCAACCCACACAGGAACTAGCTCGAAATGTCAGATGATAGCTGTGTTTAAGCAAATATTAATTTCTTCATGAGCAGATTTTAAATTTTCAGTCATATAACAAGAATGGTTTGTGCTTAGACTACTTCATTTTTTTATCCTCATGCGTACTTTTTTATCTTAAAAAAGACTGTTGCCTAAATATCTTTCCTCTCTGCCTTTTAATATCTTTATTGATATGTAATTTGTCCACGAGATTTAGTAACCATCACCACACTCCAGTTTCAGAATTCCTGTTGCCCCCAACACTTCACTCCTGCTATCCATGGTCAACCCCACTCCCACCTCCACTCAAACTTTCGGTCTCTGTGGGCTTTCCTTTTCTAGAAATTTCATATAAATAAAGCAGCACAACACATGGTCTTTGTTCCTAGCTTCTTAGGATGCTTAGCATGCTTTTGAGGCTCACCCATCAGCATTTTGTCCTTTTTTAAAAATGACCAGCTCGTATTTCGGCCATTGGCAACTTATCAGAGTTTGTTTATCTGTTCACCAGTTGGTGGACATTTGGTTTGTCTCCAGTTTTTGACTCTAATATCTTTGTTATGGACATTTGAATATAAGTCTTTTTGTGTTTTCATTTCTCTCAAGTAGAGTAGAATTGTTGGATCCTGTGGTAAATATATGCATTATCTTCAAAAAGCAAAATCTGCCAAACTTTAAATTGTTAAAGAAAACATTTATTTCTTACTTTTGAGATTGTATTTGCCATGAAATCTCCCAGTCTAAATGAATAAATACAAATTCTAAGCATCATTTAGCAAAGTTTTTAGAAATGGAATAATGGGCAATAAAAGTAATAGAACTAAAGAAAAGACATATTCTTAAATCCTATTCCATTTTAGTAAAAGCTCAGGGGGAGGGGTTTTCTTCATGTCTATGCTGACAAAGGAAAAGTACAGAATCACCACTGGTCCCCTGGTACCACTTTCCTCCCTCCCTGTGCCCTGCTCCTGTGGTCTGGGGCAACAGGTGACTCTTTCAGATGTCTTAGGCAAAGAGGATGCAGCCGAGGCCCCTCCAGTAGGGATGGGAACAGAGAGATCCTGGATGCACAGACCTTGCCTGTCTCAGTGCCACAAGGTGAGCAGAAGTTGCTACAGTTGCTTTATCAAGAGGGCACTTTGTGAGCCTCCTCAGGCTCCTCCAGCAGCCTTCCAGGTACCTGGGAGTGATAGACCAGCATTCCTCTGACCTTGTAGTAAGTGTGGAATCTAGATCTTTGGGATCACAAAAGAAGCTCCTCTCTGCCCTGGTGGTTAGGAATGATAAGACTATGGCCCAGGGAAGGAAGAGATTTTTCAAAATCTTTCTGCTTCCATCCAGCTTTATGACCTTAATTAAATTGTTAACCTTTAAACTCAAGGCTTAAATAAAACCTTTAGTTTTCAATTTTTATCTGACAGGACCGCTGTGAGAATGAAGTGGGATGATGATAGAATGCATACAATTTAAGACCTTTGATGGCCGAGACCTTTGTATGGATCCCAAAAGCCTAGAACCATGCCTGTCACATAGTGCATATTCAATAAATGTTTAGAGAATAAGCAAAGCACTTACATAATGCCTGAAGATGTCACTCATACGCTCCGTCTCTTGCTTACTGTTTCATAAGTACTCACTGTATATCTGTCCAAAGCTGAGCAGAGCTACAGGTATCGAAGTAGCTGATTAGACAGAAAACCAAAATGAATGAGCAGCCAAGACTTTAATCCCTTCCTGTGATAGTATAAGCAACAGTTTACACTGGAGAAAGCACTGACCTCAGGCTTCCATTTTTCCCTGTGGAATGACACCAGCGAGGGTCAAATGGATCAGCACAGATGTGAGAAATTGTCTAGCAATCAAGGGAGTCCCAACAAAAGACTCCTACCTTCATAGTTACAGAACTAGGGTATTATGCTTTAGATCTAAAATCTCACCCTAAGGTCTCCTGTGTTCAGAGGTGGGCTTTGGAAGGATGCTGAACTCCTCAGCGGAGTAACTCACTGTTTAATCTGATTAATGGCCAAATGTGCTATAAGGAAGTGGGCTCTGGGTGGAGGCGGATCACAAAAGTGTGAGCCAGAAGGCTGCATTCCCATCCCAAGCTCTTCTTTTCTCTCTCTCCCTGCTTCTTGGCTGCCGTGAGTTGAACAGCTTTCCTCTGCCAGGGCTTTCCACCATTCCCTTCCTGCCTTCAAGTCAGCTGACCATGGACTGAACTCTCTGAAACAGTGAGCAAAATGAACTCCTCCTTTAAATTTTGGGCATTACCCAACACTTACTGGGTTTTGCCCCAGCAATCGGGAAGGGGGCAGGAACTGGATTGAGTCAGAATGGGGAGCAGCATTTTTCAAGGTCCCTGTTCTCCCCATGAGATGCTCTCAGAAGAGGCACTGAAGGAGGCTCCTACTGAATGACCTCAGTAAATTGCTGGTGGCCCAGCCTGAAATGTCACACACAGGTTTCTGAGTAGGAGCCAAACTCCTCCATGGCACCCCTCAAGAGTAGATGTGGGATCTGCCCTCACAAAAGCATTAAGTACACAGACCATAAACAAGTAAACAAATAAATGCACAAGTGAAACTTATAATACACCTCGAAGGTGCCAGTGAGGAGGTGAGCCCGGGGAGGGCTAACAACCAGTGTTCTGCAGTGGTCTGAGTGCCTCAGCAGGCATCCTCAGAGAAGTCTGAACTGGGAACCAAGGACGAGAAAGAGTCAGCCATGTAAGAGGCAGAGAGAAGAGAGTGGGAGAGGAAGAACACGTAGGCTGAGTAGATGTCAGCTCATTCCCCCCTTTGCAAGATCAGACTTTAATTATACATGCCCCACTTGAGGGGGTGGTGTGGCGTACGCTGTGGTTCATTCACATCTCTGTAATAATCCACCACTTGGTAAGTTTCTCCTTTGATGTACAACACTGGTACATCCAATTGAATCTTATCTGTGGTTATGCAGATCTCATATACATATGAGTCAGATGTTCCCAGGATCTAAATAATCTTTTATAAACTGGAATGAACCCACATCATGTAGCTATATGGGGAGCGCCAAATGGATATGTTGAGCTGAACGTCCTGAGTGTTCTCGATCTCTCTCTCACTATCAGAAATGGCAGTTGCTACAGACATCGTGCTTACTGCAGACTTGAGGGAAGAAGGGTAGCTCAGTGACTCTTTTCCTCACCTGCGGAAGACGGTGGAAGCTTTTCAAGTTTCCCTGTCCTTCTTGGGCTGTCTGTAAGCCTCTGCCAGGGAGATCGTTGTTGAGAATGGATCTTCCAGTACTTGTGGAAAGCCATCAGCACCTGGTAAAGAGAAACTAGCATTTATTATAAGTCTGACATTTTGCACAAGATTATTTAGCTTGTTTCAAAATTCCATTCCCTTTTCTGATCATGGAACACGGTCAGTTCAAAAAAAGTAAATCCATTTCATAAAGTCTTAACGTTTTGCACCCAAATTTTCCAAATCGTTTTCAGAGCTCTCTTTGAATAGGGTTGGGTTGAGATAGAGAAATGTCTACATCCTTGAATTATTTGCTTTTATAAAATAAAGAGAAAATGATGAAAGGAAACAGGACAGACATGAGTCCTAATCCCGAGTCTTCCCCGTCCCTCCTCTGTTAAATCAGGCAATTTCCCTGCCACCCAGGCCCTTGGTACTTTGTTAATCAGATTGGTTATCCCTCCCGGGAATATTGTAGGAAGTACGTGTTTAGTAAGTAAGTGGTAGCTATTATAAATGAAGCAGGTCACCTGGGGCTCAAAATATACTGAATTCACCACTCTTCAAAATTTGAGGCACCAAGTTGAATTTTGGGGAGCCCAGAAGACAATTTCACGGAATTTTATTCAACTGTCTTTTTCTCCCAGGCATGTGGTTGGGAGAATGAAGTTTAGAGAAGAAAAAGCAGCTTAAAGGTCTATAGACAGCCTTACTAGGCAGCACAGGGCAGAGTGCCAGTTGGAGGGTTCCAGTAAGCACAGCGCTTTTCCCTCCCATCTCAGGGCCTTTTTGTGTCTTGCCTGCGGCCATGAGCTCATATGTAGAAATCAGGGCAGAAGTGCAGACTTCTTACCTGAACAGTTCCGATTGAATTCTGCCTGTGCTGTGTCTTTCATGTGAGCTGAACCAAGTTGCTTAAGCAAGCCGTGAACCACCTTCTGTGATTTTAAACTGGGATTTGTGATAACTAACATTTTCTACCCCCAAGTGTTGTTTTGAGAAAGAAGTAAATTAGTTAATATATATGCTTATAATATTATCAGGTCACAGGAAGTACTGTTATTGTTATATGGATAAAATTTTCCTTTAGTGTGAATCTGAAGTATCTCCCATTGTAGTTTTAAACTTTCTAAATCTGAAATTTACAAAACAAAATTTTTAAGCAATCTTTACCGCACCTCACACAAAAGAGAAATAGCAATTATGGTCAATAAAGAGCAGACCCAATATGGATCCGTGAGGTGCAGGCCAAGGAACAGATTTCTGCCAGCTGTGAGGCACTGACTAACCCATGCTTCCTTGCGGCACAACCAAGGAGGTGTCAGGGTTAATTATTGTAAACCAGCTGGGGGTTTAAATCCAGTTTTACATGGTCTGGATGTTTATAAAACCTTGATTTTTAATTTGTCTTTGGAAAAGTTCTATCTCAATTTTAAAAATCCCCCTGAGCTCTGTGACTCATATCATCAGAAATCTGACCTTTCAGTGCAAGAGGGAGAAAAATCTAAGTTGTTACCTAGACAACAAAAGGTAAGCAGGATGCTTTGAGCACTAGTACTTCTGCTATAAATAATCCATCTTTGGCCAGAGAAATATAATGTGAGCATGGAGAGGAATAAGCTGGGCTGGCTGTGGGGGAGTCTGCACTTCAGGAGATCATTTTAATCACCATGTTTAGGAGTCATTCCTTTGTTGCAATTAACCAATAAACGAGTAAGAGGGAATGAATTCAATTTCTAAAAATGGCAATTTATACAAATGAGAACTGATGTTTTTTCATGTGAGAAATTTCTCTGTACTTATTTGTACCATTTTCTAAACTCTGCTGTTTTTCTTTGCAATATTTATTCTCTGGTTTCCCAACAACCTCTAAGATAGAACAGGGGAAGCCAGCAATGAACTTTGGTCTCAGCCATGATGTAGGTGGCGTTACCATGTACAGAAGCTGGAAGTGACCAGCAATAAAATGAGATGACTTTTAAGACATTGTAGATTATTTTTCTTAAAGTCTAAGTCTTCTTTTGTTGAAAGTAACGAAATATTACCGAATTTATTTTTTTTTAAACCAGCCATACTCGTGGATAGGTTTAAGATTTATGGCTGTGATTATCCCTTTGCTTGCTGACGTAAATTAGTCTTCTGGGAGGTCCAAGTTATTTCCCAATAAGCTTTAATGGTCTGTGAGTCAGAGTAGGTGCTGCTGATAATGAGTCTTACAGGATTTATAGGAAGGCAACTGAGAAATTGGGGGACATGTCCACCCAATGGCCTTTGGAAATCGTGCATAAAAATAATTCCTGAGTGAGAACCTTTGCTCCGACAGATTCCAGCTGCTTTTCAGTAAATACAATTCACACAGGAAAATTGCCTAAAGTAACCTTCCAGCCCAGTTGGATTCTCCACGATTATTAATGCTTCTTATTAGTGGGGTTAGAAGGTACACGATCAGACCCAGGTGAGAAAAACCGGGTTACTTGATTCGTTTTTTTTCCAACTGATTATGTTTCTTTCTTAAATTCCTGCTGTGGATAATTGCAGGGAAACTGCTCTAGATTAGAACACACTTAAGAGCCATAACAATCAAGTACAGCGTTCTAATGAAATCCCCCAAACGAGCCAATTGCAAAAAGGCAGTTTGAGACAGACATTTAAAATGGACAGCACATTAACTAATCCATGAAATGATTATTAATTGTGATAATAACCTTGTGGTGGGATAACAGCATTGTGATAATGGTTGAGATTCCTGTATTTTTGGACATGCACACTAAAATCTATAGGAGGAAAATGACATTATGTCTGGGATTTGCTGTAAAATATTTTAACAAAGAAGAGAGACGAGTTGTGGAGGAAACAAGAACGATAAAAATCCATAATGTGAGTGGTGAATATTGGGGGCGGCAGCGTTCTTCATACCATTCCATTCTGTGTATGTTTGAAAATATTTATAATTTTTAAAATGTATCTTTCAGCCTACAGCAGTAGTCTCTCCTCTCTTCCAACACAGTGCTCCGAAAGGGTTAACCAGTGTTTCCTGTCAGGGCAGTGGTGGTGCAGAGTCTGCCCCTTAGGATGTTCCCTGGGTGCTTGCTGGGTGTGCTTCTGAAGGGCCCCTAACTTACACCGCTGAAATAGGTGGCGCATCATGCGCAAGGCACCGTGGTTTCTTCTCGTCCCTTTCTCTGTTATCTGTTTTTGTTAATGCTGCTGGTGCTTTGAGACTTGGCTCTGTTTCCTGACAGTCTTCCGGCCTGGGCGATCCATGCTGGGGCTCTCAGCTAAAGTTAGATTTTTGTCCTCCACAGTGACCCCTCGTGTTTTCCGGGTTCATCAGCTGGTGTGATCAGCTATTTCTGCCTGCCCTCCATGGAGAATCAGTGAACAGAGAGGGCAGCATATAATCTTTCAAGTACGGCGCTACTGTGGTTCACAAACTTAATTCATTCCGAGATTCTGGGAAAGAGGGCCACGTTCGTGTTCCTGCGGGGAGGAGGGCAGCGGTGATGTTCATTGCCCAACACAGAGTTCACAAACAAGAACAAAATTTTGCTCAACATTTCTGTTTGCGAACCCAAATTGCTCACAAACAGAAGCGTTCATGAACCGAGGCGCCACCGTATTTTTCTTGGCCAAATTTTCACTATCTCAAGTCCCTCGAGCCAACCTCCGGCTTCCTCTGAGAAGCAAGCAGTGTTTCCGGAGTGAGCCTAAAGGAGGACGGGTCAAGACTTTGGGTCTAGAACTATCCTAGATTTAGCTGAATTCTTCTCCCTCTGCCCCTGAGGCTTCGCCTCTGGAAGGACACGAAAGTAAAGGCCTTCGTGTCCAATGCAACCTCTTGCTTTTCTCTTCCTTTTCTGCTCCGCCTGGCTACTTGGCCTGGAGAAAACCTTCTGAAAAGGACAAGGCATCTAAAGCCATTTGAGATGCTCTCGTCTGAGCCTCTGTTCGTTGTCTGTATCCCACAAAAAACGGAAGTACTAAAGTGAGGCCAGAGGTCTTAGTCCATTTTGTTTACTGCTGAGCCCCAATCTCCTGGAGCAGAATTTGGCATCATTAGATGCTCAATAAATAAAAGTGAAAGTCAATAAACAATATCATGTACCATTTTCCATAGTACACACTTTGAAATTCACCTAGTTTACTGAAAACATTAAGGTCAATCTTTCTCACTAAAACTGTTTCGGAAACTTGCCTAATAAAAAGGAACTTGAATACTGGGTAACCCTAAAGCTCCCAATTCTTGCCTTGAAATTCTAATGCTATATGTACAGGATGGTAATGACGTACGTGTCTTACTAGTCCCCTGTACTCCTGAGGAGTCTGCTATCATGAAGCAACTTGAAAAACATGGCTCTAAAACATAAGATCTAGAATGATGGCTACCAAATCTGATTTTTACCATCAGAGAAATGTGGCACATAGTAGGACTTCATTACACTTTTGTTGAATAAATGGACACAGGCTAGTCTCTTTCATGTTTGGCATTCTCTTTTCAATGACAAGACAGAATGTGCTATAAAGATTGGAGGGGTTAACTAATGAAAAGCCATCATTTGACTTTCTATCATATTTCAAACTTTGTGGGTGCAGTGTAGCTTTTTCCCCTCATCTCATTAACAAGAGACACAGGATATGGTTATCAAGAAACCAGTCATGTTCTCTTCCAAATCCGAAGTCAAAAATTTATTTGCTAAACCGTAACAAGTAAATATTGAATATGAATAAGAAACAGAAAATCTGACACATTTTTAGATATCAAGAACATAAACTAAGACTTTTTTTCAGTTTTGTTCTAAAAACATTCAGTGGATAAGTAGATGGAATATATAAAAGCCATCATTTCTCTGTTACCATTCTGCTACTTCTGTACTTCAGATCTAAACACCATGACTACATGCACAAGGGGTAAACCTGAAACCACAGAACAGTCACTGGCCTGGGACAGAAGACCTGGGTCCTGGCCCTGACTCGCTTGGCTACTGATGGGTTCCACAGCCTACATCAAGCCACATCTCCTCTCTCAGCCTGATTAGTTTCCTCAAAGGTTAAGAAAAGTGAGGGTTGAATTAGTTTGTTTCTGTGACTTATTGAAGCTTTTACATCACAGTTTTTATTCATGGGTGAAACACTGCTCCAGAAATTGGGGCTACAGACAATGAGGAACAAACAGGTACTCTTGTAGAATTTACAGGAGCAGACAATGAAAAATAAGGAAGTTTAGATAGAAAGATCAACCAGTCAGATAGATAGATAGACGACAGATAGATGCTATGGAGAAAAATAAGTCAGAGAAAAGAACATGAGTATAGCAATGTTAAATAAAACAAGGAGGGAAATCTCCTTTGAGATTTGTGTAAAGAGCTTTTGCATTAGAAAACAGAATTCTCTCAAGTCCATAGGGCAAGCCTGTAACCAGAAACAAAAATAAAGATCAAAGCAGTGGAGAAAATATAAACTCTACTTTTCTACAAGAGCCACCAAAAAGAAAACTGGTCTGTTGACATGACTGGAGAATATAAAACTTACTCAACCTCATCATTACTATCATGTAAGATTGGTGTCCAGTGTGGCCACATCTCTCTCCTCCAAGTGAAACTAAAAATCTGTGTTTTCATGTAAAAAGTCCTTTTTTCTTAAAATAGCTTTTAGTTTGCTAGGAATGCTATAACAAAATACCACAAACCAGGTGTCTTAAAACAACAGAAATTTATTCTCAGAGTTCTAGAGGCTCAAATTACCCCCAAGTCTGGATGTTAGCAGGACCACACTTTCCCTGTGACTCTGGATAAAATTCCTCACTCCTTTCTGACTTCTGCGGTGATGGTCATCCATCCTGCTGTCCCTCAGCTCTTAGCAGCATCAATGCAATCTATACATCAGTCCTTACAGAGTCTTCCCCCTTAGCGGGTCTCATTGTCTGTGTCTCTTCTCCTCTCTTATAAGGGCCCCAGGTATAGTGGGGAAAGGGGCCACCCTACCCTCTGTGATGTCCTCTTCACTAAATACAACTGCGCTAACCTTTTTTTTTTCCAGCAAGGTCACATTCCGAGGTATGTGGGATTGGAAAAAAAAATATATATATATACACATAGATGTATGTAAAATTTATAATACTGCGTATACAACACAGTCAGTCCATATGAACTATCTATTAATTTGTATTTTTTTTCATTCTGCCCTGGATAACATTTTGTAGAGCAATAAACCATGCATGTGGCTCGCAGGTTCTTCAATTGTGAGTTCTGGGCCAGAGACTGAGGAATTTTCTGAAGGAATGTAAGCTTGGGGACAGTAGATATGGGTCATCCACACCTGTATTCAGAGTGTTTGCTGAATTAAGTGGATGAATAAGTGAACAGTGATATTTCATTATGTTACCAGATATCTGGAAAGGGATTCTATTACTAGAGAGAAACAACTCAGTGTCACTCATAGTTGGTCAAATTATATTCAAAGTTCCGTGTTTTCTACAGGTTTCTACTCAGATTTGAACAGAACCATGTAAAATAGTAATCAATCTGCATCCCTCCAATATACACACATACAAACGCCTAACCTAGTACTTTCCATCCTCTTTCTTCTGACCTGGATCCCTCTGTATGATGAGAATTATGCTTGTGTTTTAGGTACTTTCTGGCCATTCTGTTGTGTTTGTGCTGATTCTTTTTTTTTTTTAACCAAGAACATGTATTGGTACATTGTATACATAATGATCACATTCATCATGATTATATTGTACTTGTACATGATGTATCTTGGTTTTTCCCCCTCTTCCCCACCTCTCCCTTCTGCTCCCCCTTCCCTATTTACAGCAGGTTTATTTCTATTTTTTTCATTTTTTCCCTTACCCCCTTCTTTCCTTTTTCCATTCCTTCTTTTCCTCCTTTTCCCTTTCTAGTTCTCCTCTCTTTTGAATATTATCTTCCTGTTATATAATATCTATTACACCTCTTTGTCCTTATTTACACTTATGGTTTCTCGTATCAGAGAAACAATTCAATGTGTACAAATGCTGGTGGGGCTATGGGGAAAAACGAACCCTCCTCCACTGATGGTGTTGTAGAATGGTCCAGCCACTGTGGAAATCAGTATGGAGATTCCTCAAAAAACTACAACTGGAGGTTCCATTTGACCCAGCTATTCCTCTACTGGGCATCTTCCCAGAAGAATTAAAATCATTATACCACAGCAATATATGCACAACCATGTTCATAGCAACACAATTTGTAATAGCTAAGTCTTGAAAACAACCTAAATGCCCAACAACTAATGAATGACTAAAGAAAATGTGGTTTTTCTACACAATGGAATACTACTCTGCCACAAAAAAAGATAAACGAGAAACATTTGTAGGTAAATGTATGTACCTCGCACCGATTCTTAAATGTCAGTCTTTCTCTCTCTCTCTCTTTTTTTTTGTGATAGCAATTATCCGTGGCTTACTCAATACCCAATGCTCCCTTTCCTTAAAGGCAGAAGCCCAGAGTAATATATCTGGCTGAAAAATAACACTCGGAAGTTTGGGTCATCACTAGGAATAACTAATTAGGTATCAGGGGTAGTCCTGGGGCAGGCCTTCTAGATAGCTTTCTGTTCTGACACTCTGGCCTGTTTCCTGCTTGATAGGTGTGAGAACTGGAACAGCAGCAGTCATTTGGACCATAAGGTGACTTTGACAGTGGAAGCTACACACTAAGAAAGGTGGGATAGAAAGAGAGACATTCAGCTTCCTGATGATATCTTAGAGCCACAGTACAATATCAGTATAAGATAATTACTTCTGGATTTCTTTTATGTCAGAGAGGAAGCAACCCCCTTAATTTGTTGAAGCCACAGTGTGGGCAATGTTTGCTTTCTCCTGGACCCACTCCTGCCCTATTCAATTCCACTCTGCTCCAGCAAAATTCAGCTAATGGGCTGAATTTCGAGGCCCAGCTGGAGTCTTTCTCTCCATTTGTCCCTGTTTCGGGAGGG
Organism: Hystrix cristata; assembly: GCA_004026905.1. Lineage (NCBI taxonomy): Eukaryota > Metazoa > Chordata > Mammalia > Rodentia > Hystricidae > Hystrix > Hystrix cristata. Next base: position 89,409 of record PVJO010001737.1, read on the forward strand.
TCTGGCTGGGGGTGAATGAGCAGCTTCCACTGGACGCCCTGGCCCTGTCTGGGGCCGTCCTTGCCATCGTCGGCTTGAGCAGTCGTTGCGGTCTGTACATCAGTCTCACACAGGTTCCTCCGCAGAGGGTCTGAGAGTTTGTGTCTTCTCATTCACAGGGGCATCAGTCATCCTGACTCAGTTTCCCACCTTACTCCAGTATGAACGCATCTTAACTAACTGCATTGCTTCCCAGCAAGCCAAGTACTTCTGCCAAGTAGTTTCAGCACTGCTGTCTCTGCCCATCATCTCCCTCCCCAGTGCTCTTGGGGCTTTCTCCAGTGGCTAATCATCGGATTCCCTCACTAAGCCGAGTTAAACTTCTGGCCCTTCCAATATCTGTGCAATAGCTTCCTGTATATTATGCCCTGTATTGGAATATGCAGCCTCGTTTCTCTTTTCTGACTGCACCCCTAAGGTCACAGTCACTGCCATTTTGCATCTTGATTTCTTCCATCTGATCACAATGTCCGACTCTTACCTCTTCCTTCACGATTCACGGGGACAGGAGAGAGAAACCTCCAGGATGTTAAGGCTTTTCGGCAGCGTGGTGAGGTCCACAGGTCCTGGCCGTTTATGGCTTTCACCAGACAGATTTGAAACTTCAGTGGATTTTATTTCAGAAAACAAAACCGAAAGGTCTCTCATTTTGTCTTTGCTGGCCGGATGTTTTTGGTCTGCTTCCTTGACAATTATATCTCTGCCAAAGACTTGCTTTGGGGGTCAAACCACACAGTGAGCACCTGCCTGCTCAGCTTTGGCCCCATGAACAACGTGGAGGGTGAGACTCTGATCTCAGCACAGTCTCGCTGTGCGCTCTGCCTACAGGCAGTCTGTTCCTGCAGCATCTCCCAAGTGTGCACTGATTCTTCCTCTGGCATTTGATCTGCAGCCTCCACACACAGCATCAGCTCATGCTCCCTGAGACCTGCCTCTCCAGAGAACAAGCTTCACTGATGTTCTTTTCCTCGAACTGAGGTCCTGCTACGTGTGTGCTAGAGACGAGAGATGAGATTTGATGCTGACAGGGTCCCTCCACCAATTTCAGCATTCCACTCCAACACCGTGTCCTAGGACCGACAGGACCTTTCTGAACTCCGTGTTGAACAGTTCAAGGGTCCACACTGCCCGTTCCTCAAGTGGCTGCTGCAGGAAATCTCTCATGGAATCACTGATGAGCTTGAGCATCATAACAGCCTTCCAGATTTCTACTCAGCTATTATCTGTTCTCTCACCTTACAGCCCCACACCCAGAATTCAGTGTTTGGCTACTTCTGTCCTTTTGATGTTTCTCTCTTCCTAAAAAGATACACCTCGTGCGCCAATGGCTCAGGCTGGATCTGAGTATACTTTTCCTACTGCGGTAGGGTTACAGTTGGGGTCACTTCATTTGGCGTGGCCACTTCCCTTATTGTAGTTTACTAAGGCCTACTCTTGGTACTTGTGTGGGATAATCCATTGCAAAAATAAACTCAAACTTACTTGTAAGTGAATATACACATGCAGAGTTCAGAGGATTGTTTATAATATTTATTTGTTATCTGTAGGGAGGTTTCTCTTCAGGATCTACAGACTTGACCAAGGATGTACACCGGAAAGTTATTTTTCCCTTTGCCTCTGTTATGGTTTAGATCTACAGTGTCCCCCAAAAGGTCTACATGTTCAAAGGGGAGTCTTTTAGAAGGTGATCGGTTCAGGGAGATGCCATAGCTGACTCGCTGTTAGAAGGTAGGGCTGGTTGAAGGTGGCTAACCTGGGACATGACCTGGAAGGCTGTGTCTCCCTTCTCGGAAACCCTCTTTCCTCTCTGCTTTGTGACTGATACGATATGAAAAGCTTTCCTCCCCCAGGCTCTTCCATTGTGTAGTTTCTGCCTTGGAGCTGGCTGACCATGTGTGACTAAGACCTCTGAAACTGTGAGCCTAAATAAACTATTTCTTCTTCAAGTTGAGGGTGTTGGGTATTGTAACTACAGACAGCCTCACTCTACCTTTTCCTCAGTGCTGCCTCTATTAATTAAGGCCAGAAAATCTGTCCCCATTTCTACCCAAGAAAACAAAGCTGTTGCCTTGTATTTTCCTCTGTGCCTCACCTACAAGACAAACAACCCTCTTTTGCTAATAATGATTACTTTCTCTATAGGATATTTACAAATTATGATTGCTCTGGAAGATATTTCCTTCCCTTTAAGAAAAATAAAGAGGAGAAAGAAATAATTTGAAGGTAACAGATGATCCCATTCTGTTCTAGAAAAGAATACACAATGGACTATTTGAAAAACAGTAACATTAGGTGTTTAAGCATTAGGGAAAATAGGATTGGAAAAAACAAAGATGAGTAAGTTCAAAGAATATCTAAGAAAGATCCTTATATTTAAGGGTTTTCTCATTTTGTCCCTTTAATCTTTCTTTTTTCTTATTTTTAGGGACAGGGTCCCACTATGTAATTTAAAGCTGGCCTTGAACTCATTGTGTAGCCCAGGATAGCCTTGAATGCCTGGTGATCCTCCTGCCTCTGCCTCTCAAGTGCTGGAAGTATAGAGATGTGCCACCACATTCAGCTCCTTTAATCTTTCTTTACATAAATATTTTTATAAATAATATTTTTCAAGTCTGTTATGCCACAGTGTGTGTGTGTGTGTGTGTGTGCGCATGTGTGCGCGCGTACGCGCACGCGCGTGTGCCTGTGTGCCTGTGTGCTTAGCCAGGATCAAAGTCAGGTCTCTTGAATACTAGGCAAGTATTCCACTGAGTCACATCCCCAGCCTACCACAATATTTTTAAAAGAATTTCTACAAAGATGAGTACAGCCAGGCAGATAAATAATGATACATAAACAGGTGATAAATCTGCAATATATACCCAAAAATACTAGTGATGACTTTGCATGAGAGTCAGTAAGTCACAGAATAATTATCTACCAAGAAGAAAACATGTTGTTCACGCATTCAGGGCACAAAAATAGTTGTGTGTGTGTGTGTGTTTTCCTTTTATAAAAGCAATTATTTTTCTTTAACAAGAAATTTTTGCAAGGGGCATACAAGTGCTGTGAACTGAAATGGAAAAACCAATATATTCAAAGTATCTGTTCAAAAATATCTCCACACAGCTCGATGATCTCCCACAGTCCTGAATAAATGGTAAACTGGCTATGTGAAAATAAATAAATAAATAAAATACTTGCTTAGAATAATTCTTTATATGTTGGCATATTGTTTTGGGCTGTTTTTTTTTTCTTGCTGGGGAACAAAGATGCATCTTTTTTTTTTTAACAAAGAGGCATCTTTTAATATCCATTCTCATTTCTCTTTCAGTATTGGGAGGGTCCAAAACTTTACACATCAATGAATTTCTTAATGGTGCTCAGAGGCATCTTGTAATGTTAAAACGATGTGTCCTAAACAACACAGTTTTGGTTTTTTTTAAACACACACCCCCCCACACACACACGCACACACATTTTCTTTACTGGGTTAGTGTGTTAGGGAACAATCAAGAAGAATGCATTATGATTAAGTCAGTTGACCGGAGTTCATGCCTTGACAGGTCACTTGACTCGTTCACATCAAAGCACAGTTAGATTTAAAAACAATGTGCTTTTATTTCCAGCATACATTTCTATTTAGGAAGTGAGACATGCCATGTTTTCACCATGATCTAGGATTCTCCTGGAGAAAACAACCCAGCTCCACTTGGAATCACAAAACGATTGATTTGGAAGGCACTATAGCTATGCATTTCCTCAGTCACTCAATGACACATAGTTTGGGGCCGGGGCATCAGTGGACTGCTTCCAGTTTACATACTGCGTTGCTGAGGTGACTGACCATCTCCATTCCCTCACCCTCTCCTAGTTTTAGCATTTAAAGGCTCTGGTTCTAGGAAATCCCTGTCTTGGGCTGGTTGAGTTTCCTAAAACTAGATGTAGACTTCAGCTCTTGTGATTACTAACCCAGCGATATTTGCCCACGCAGCTTTGTTTTTTGTTTTGTTTGCTTCTCCTCCTGTCCCCTCAAAACCTGATTGTTTTACTGCTAAAATTCCATTTGTGTATTGTGTAAATATTAATTAAATATTCCATATATATTTGAGGTACGAAGCAAAAATTTTTGGGTGTTGTTTAAATTTCCCAATAAATTTATAGAGGATTATTCCTATATAAAATATGCTTTAAATATTATTTCACTTTATTCTCTCCTACGTCTCTCTCTTTTTATTCTTGGAAAGAAGTACATTTGTGTTGTAATACATGGATTAGCCTGATAAATCAAATCAGTAGACATTTCAAATAAACAAACAAAATGAATTTGAGAGGTTATAAGTGTTTGCAAGTGTCACCGTGGAGACTAGAGAATGGCTTGTCACCATGGAAACTTGCATAAACACTGTGCCTGTGATTACTTCCATGTGAAATCAGATATAGAGGAGACTCAGGAGGAAGATCTATAAATGGAGCTGGCAGTGTGTGGCTGGAGATGAGTTGTGTAAGAAGCCTGAGGGATGCTTAAACAAGTTGATTGTTTGAAATATGCGTGTGCTTACCATTGCTGTCAATAAGCAAAAATAAACCTTTGGGGAAAACCCCAAATTTCACAGAGTCAAGTGATGCTCCTCATTTGCTACTAGAGTGGTACAGGGTTCAAAATGATTCCCATCCACTTTTCTAGCCCTTTGTTGACATGGGCTGTTTGTCACTGTTGTTTCAGCAAGTTCTGTAAAGCTACAATGTGGTAATTACTTTAGTCTTTATTAGGCACTTACTACATTGCAGAGGTTGGGATCAAACTATTATGAATATTGTGTCAGCAAAGCTGAATAAGACTTACTTATAAAGAAATGTAAATATTATCCCCACTCTACCACTGAAGACGATGAGGCTCAGAGATGCTAAATATCTTGTGCAAGGTCATGCAGAAAATGGTGAAGCCAGAATTCAAATCAGGCAATGTGGTGGCAGACACACACTCTTTTCTTTTTTCTTTCTTTTTTTTTTTCTTTGTATTTTGCTTTTTGAAACAGGGTTTCACTGTATCAGTCAGACTAGCCTTACACTTCTACGTAGCCCAGCCTGGCCCGGGATTCATGATCCTCCTGACTAAGCTTCCCAAGAGCTAAGATTACAGACGCATGCCACCATGTCCAATCAGAGCCTTAATCAGTGTTTAAATTCTATATTCTTAAAAGAAGATGAAGTGTTGTCTCTGAGGTTCTGCAAATCTAAATAAGAAAATAAACATAGCAATGAATAATAACTATATACATTTTAGCTAGCATTTATTTAATTATAGTAATGTCGAAATGAAATTCCCACCCTCACCTCCTTCTCAACTACATACATCATTGAGATTCCAAGCTGCAAGGAACAGATTTTATATTGCCTAACTGAAAATGAAAGGGGAAGTATTAAAGGGTACCAGATTATAGAGTATCTGAAAGGGTCAAAGTTGTGATTGAAAAGTACTGAACCCAAATCACACCACCTTTCTACTTCCGTAGAACTACTGAGAAGTATTTGAATACAATCTACCCTAAAGTGTACATTCAAGTTCCCAGTGAATTGACTCATGAGCTAGATCCATTTGGAATAATGTTGGTTTCTCCCTCTCAGCGCCATCTCCTCACGGAGCACCTGTGGACAGCACCCAGTGGCTGAGCTCTTCTACTCAGTACAAAGCTGTGGATGAGAGTTTCCTAGAATTCCAGGAAGATTTATGTTGGGCCAAAAAACATTTCCTGAGAAGGAAGAATAGAGAGGCTTGCCTGGCAGCAGGAATCAACAAAATTCATTTCTGTATTTAAGAACGATTGTATCAATAATCTTGGATAAAATATTTTGATTCAAATCTTGTTACGAATTATGGATACACAGAAAGTCAACTTTCATTTTGCACTCAGAAAGTCAACTTTCATTTGCTACTCAGAAAACAGCAGTGTATACAGGACTGTGTTTCTCAAGAAGTAGAAGACAGTATAAAGCTCAGTGATTTGAACTGAGACAGGACTAAGTTGTTATGACTATTGAGTTAGAAAACATTAGTGTAGTGCCCAGCACTGAGCAGATGTGATAGACCTGGTAGTTCACTTCCTCCACCACATCCAGGCCTGTGGTTCCTCTGGACATAAGCAGACTAAGCCAGACTTAATGCGGCTAATTTGTTTTACCCCTTTGAATTCTGGCAGTTAAATAAAGCTATTATATTCCTTTTCTCCCTTTGATTGAAAGTTTACAGCAAAACACGTAACCTACCTCTATCCAGCAACTACACAGAATTTTATGGCATTACTTTTAATGTGTCGTACACCTAACTTCATCACACGTTCTCATTGTGATATTTTATTTCTCCTCTTAAAACATTATTTTTATTTCATCTCATTGTGTTGTATGAATCTTTTGTGCTGAAGAGTCCTTTTTTGGAAAATAGTGGCTATTCTTGTGATAGCCTGATAATCACTCTGACACACCGGATTCTTCTCTCATTTTCAAATTTGCAAGTTCCATATTGAGGCACCCTCAAAATCATTCCTGCTTTCCCCTGAATTTTAAGCTAGTTGTGATTTTCTTCTTCAATCCAATCCATCAGCCTTTATGTTTCAGAGATTTCTTATAATTTCTAGTTCCTAGGAGTCTCCATCCTGTTTCCTGGCATTGAGGTGGATTCATTTTATATTCTATTTTTTGCTGCTATTTCTGAAAGTGAGAATGTGCTTAGTCTTCTGTCTTCCCATTTTCCCTTCTCTCTGCCTCAGTGAAGATTTGTTTTCCAACTGCCCTCTACGCATGTACCTCAATGCTCCATACAAACCTGAAATAATATCTAAAAGGAACTCTTCACTTCATCCAAGCCTTGCTCTGTGTGTATGTGTGTTCCTGTAAGACCCATGAAGCAAACCTGCTGCATTCTGTACTCCTGTCCCTTCTATCTCCTGCACTAAATCAATGTCCTAACATCTAGTTATTCTGCATCCTAAACATCTGTTATGGTTTAGTCTAAAAAGGCCCCCAAATTCTCATGTGTGTGGAAGGTGACTGGATCTCAGGGAACTATACTCACTAGGAGATTTATCCATTGCTGACTTCAGTAGCTGGATGTGCCATTAGGAGATGTGGTCTGTTTGGAGTTGGGTCACCTGGAAGAGTGTATTCTTGTCCCCAACTCCTCTGCACTCACTCTCCCCTCTCCCTACTTCCTGCCTGCCATTGGTTGAACACCTTTTCATCTACTAGGCCCTCTACAATCCTGTTTCTTCATTGAAGTCAGCTGACTGTGGACTGAACCTATGACCCAAAATAAATATCTCCTCCTTTAAGTTATGTGTGTCCAGGAGTTTGTCCTAGCAATGGCAAAGTGACTGAGACAGTGTTGGGCCACAGAATGAGGTCATTCATTTGACTGTACCTGACCACATGGTTTAGAACTTTTGGAACTTATTTGCAGGTGGAGTTTGGAAAAGTTTGGAGAGGGAGAGTAGAGAAACTCTAGAATGGTATAAGCCAAGCTTGATGGGAGATTCTTGTTGGATATCAAAAGACAAGAATGCTGATAGAACAGCCGACACTAAGAGCCAAGCTCGGGAGGTTTCGATTGGGAACAAGGAATCCACTGGCAGTTGGACAGGCCATGTGTGTTACCTTTTGACACAAAATTTGTCTACATTTTGTCCATACCCTGAGACTTTTCCAGATATGGAGAGTAAGGGTGGCGGACCAACTTTGTGGATGGAATTTTAAAACAGACCAATATTCAGGTTATGCCATGGGTATTTCTGTCCGTTTTTAAGCAGACGTATAATGAAAATATGAGCAAATGGCAGAGCTGAATAACTTCAGAAGTTTGCAGTTCCTCAAAAAAGAAAGTACCTGCAAAGTTGGGGCAGAAGAGAACATGGCTGCTGAGAAGATTACCATTGAAAAGAAGCCAAGTACTTTGCATCAGGATAATAGAAAAGATGGTTTGAGGGCATTTTGGAATCAGCCAGACCCATCCTTCTCAGCCTTAAAGGTGAAAAATTGTAAAGTTTTCCTCTGAGGAAAGTGGATGTGGGTCCCCTGCTCAAAAAGGGCTGCCTAGGCAATTGGAAAGATCTCTGCAGTCTCATTCAAGGAGGCCCAGGAAGTTGGAGAAGCTAGGAATGTGGAATGTCTGCTAAGGAAAGTTGTAAGCAGCGAGTGGCACCCCCCCAAGAGCAAGACCATGGGGGTTGTAACTGACAATTCTCTACAGGCAGGGCAACCCGATTCCTTTGGAGTTCACATCTTGCTACAACTTGCCTCTTCCCCAAAGTAAAAAAAAAAAAAAATATCATGAAAAGCAAACATTTTGAATTGATTCAGGTCATCAAGACAGCCCCAATAGTGCAACTAAAGGCACTTACAAAACAATTTCCAGAACAGCTTTAGAAAGTGGAGCGAATGATAGAACAACTGTGTTCAAAGCAAGAGGAATTAATGGCGTGCATCTTTTACTGTATTAAATTTTTAAATTTAAATATCCACTGTATTTTTTGATCACACCTCATATACGTTACTCACAACTCCGTATTTTCTCTGAAATTCTGAAATGACTGGATCTCTCTCTGGTATCGCAGAATTTTTCTGAAGGAATAAAACCTGGGTTTACCTAATGTAGTTGAGGAATATCAGCTGAGATAGCTCCAAATAATAACCATTTTTAGATCGGAGGTCATTCTCTCAGTGGAAGAAGCCCAAAGATAGTCAGTACAGAACTGGTTGTGACATTCAGTGGGGTCTCCAGTGTCTGGAATACATCAGTCTTGCTTATCTTCCATCCTCGATATGCACTGTCTACCTTGTGACCTGGCTTACGCTGAAACCTCGGGCACTAAAATTGTATTCCAGCTAGAAGGAAAGAAGAAAGTCAAATAAAGCCATGTCCTTCACTTTGAGGACACTTTACATACATACATTGTATGTGTATACATTTTGCTCACCCCCTATGGGCAAGAACTTGGCTGCAAGTAGGTACCTTTAGCTGCAAGAAAGGTTGGCAAGTACAGTCTTTATCACAAGTGTCCAGGTGTCCAGTTGCACCTGCAGTTCTACTACCAAGGAAGAAATCAAGAATGTATATCCAATTATAGCTGAGTCTCTGCAACAAAGCTGTGGGTTTTTATAGTTTACATTCTATGGATATGAGGAACAGGAACGAACCATTGGTTTGCTTGTGCCATTCACACCAATGTTAGCCAGGACAGCGTATGAAGAATTTAACTCGTGTTTCCCTCTCATTATGGTTGAAATGTTTTCCTTCCCCTTACTGAAAAGGAGCTAAGTCTTGTTCTTGTGTGTAGCGGACACCAGTGTTGTGGGGCTAAAAGCAGAAGTTTCCATGTACCCACCAGGTAAACCCAGCTTCAACTCTTGTTTTGGAAGCACACTCATGCAAGTAAGGACAGAAAATTAGCCGGGAAGGGGTGGGGCACAAAGCTTGGGAAAAGCAGAATGAGATCAAGGTGAGGAAGAGAGAGGCTTTAATACTTTTAGGAGGCTGAAGGGGCTGGGATTTTAGCCATCCAGCAGGGAGTGGGAATCAATGCCACGTTCATTCATAGCACTAGGGGACACACATGTCCCCCGTGGGAGTGGCTACGTCTTATGGCTCTGACAGTTAGATGCGGGCCCTGAAGAACCTCCTATGCCAAAGCTTCCTATTCCCCAGAGAGCATGGTGAACCCCAAACTGTGATGACCTTTCCCTGTATTCTAGGTTTGGCAATCAGCAGAGACTGTAATTTGCCCTAGAGAAGTAGAGAGGGCCCCTCCAGTGAGACCAAGGATGCATCTCTCACAACAAGTAGACAAAACTTATGGAGAATGTTATTTTTCAAACACAGTGTTTATTGTGTCAATGTGTTTTTGGTTCATATTTATTCTTGCTCTGAAAGGTAGAGCTGGAAGTAGAGCCCAGGCCTCTTGGGTATTAACCCTGTGTTATATTCTTGTGTATTCTTGCTCTCTCTGAGGGTCAAAGATGGAAGTAAGTAAGAACCAGACTGACTACTAAAGAGTAATTCATCTTCAGTCTTCATTCACTTCCTTGGTTCATCATTTGTCCTTTTTTCACACATGGATTTAATATGATATAGTCATTTTGGGGGCTATAGACTCTTTAAAGGCAGGTGACCACAGTGTTCTATGATATGCAACACATCATAGAACAGTAAATTATGTTGCTTACAGAACTGATCATTTTGTAGACATTTTGTCAGATCATCATAGTCGCTTAAATTTATTAGCCAGGATCTTTCATTTTGAGCTGAATCACTCAGAAATCAGACTCAAGGAAGAGTTCTCTCCTCCAAAGAGTTGTGTGTATGGAGGAAGGGGACTATTTCCCATTGGCACTCGCCATGGTTCTCTCCCTCTATCTGAGGTCTGTTGCAGATTTATATGTCAGAACCAAGTCTCCAAGGGAAATCCGAAGTGTTACAGCCAGTGATACTGATGATTTAATAGATAATTCTTTTTTCTGAACTTCAAATGAAACCAGTGGGTTATGAAGAACCATCCTTCAGCTGAGTCATAAAGACAAGTTCTTGCCCTCTTGCAGTTAAAAATTCATGAAGCATTTTCAAAAAAGCTGTTGAGGATCGGACTTGGCTACACTCTGTCTCTGTCCCTACTTAAATATTATTTATATGATTAAATACCTTTAGAGGTATTCAATTTTGCCAATGAACTGTAATCTGGTGTTTCTTCTTAATAAAAAATAAATATTGGGCCTGCATATCATCAAGTTAAGCTAAAAAACAGAAGTATCACAGAGAACCAAACATCAGAACAGACTATAAATGTCAGTTAGTTTTACTGTACTTCGCTACAAAGGTTGGTGATCTGAAAACTGGCACACCAAAGCTTGCCCCAAAGGTGGATAAATCCAACTGCCAACATGAGGCTGGAGATGTGTCAGCCACTGCTATGGTAGTTCTTTCAAAGAGAGGGATTATTGGCCTGAGGGTGGGAAGAAGAGGGAGAAAGAAGGGGGGCAATTGATCACCCCGACAATAACAGCTGGCCTGTGTCTCATAATTGGCCCACACACCGCAGATGCTGATCCTCGCATGAGTAGCCTCTCACCTGGGTTTCAGATAGCACATATTCAACTATGGCATTCTCAGAAATGCAACTGCTTTTGCTATTGGAATCTTGTCAAAAGTCATTAGAGTATTTCCCTCTGTGTAGACCATATTGTTGGAAGAAAGAGAGGGATCTTCCAGAACTTGCTCTTTCAGAATTGTTAATGTCATATAAGGAAGGAACAATGTTTCCTTCTACCCTTCCAGGTTATTTGGCTGGTCTAAGAATTAAAGTGACATAAAACACATTAGCAGAAGAAAACCAATTATATTTACATAGTTACATACAGGAACCTACAAACATATGAGATTCCAGGAAGTAGCCAGAGGACTGAGACACACATCAACCTGTGCTACAGAGAAAAATAGGGATTTGGGACTTGGAGGGGGAAAAGTGAAGACAAATTGTGGAAAGAGAAAGGAAATACATGGTGACTAGAGGTTGCTTTGTTATACAGATCAAAGTCTCTCTGAAAATAAAAGTTGTCTTTGGATAGCTCTCTCCTGGTGCAGATATTATTACTAATAAAAAATTTCCTTTATAAGTAAACATTCCCTGTATAAAAAATAAAAGTTTATACTTTATTTTAGGTAACCGAGGAGGAGGTGAAGCACTTTCCCTAAATTGGGGAGTTCTCAATTTATTTTAGTTCAGAATAATTGCAGTGCTGAAGTGGCATATTTCTGGGTGACATGTTGCTAACCCCTTCAATCACATAACTTACTGCCCTCTTGCAATTAATGATTTACAAAGTGTCTTCAAAAGGCTCTTAAGATCCAACACTAGACCCCAAGTTACTCGATATCTCAATGTTCATCTCGCTCATCTCACAGGGTCTACCTGCGGGGTCTTGTGGAGACTCACACTTGAGAAAGTTTGGTAAACCCATTTGGTCTATTTTTGTGTGCGGCTCTGACTCGTCCCTCTCACGGCAGGCCCATGGGTGGTAAAAGGCAAATGTCTGGACTTCTAAGGAAACTAGAATAGTTATGCACAATTGTAATAATAGTACTAACAGTAATACCAATGCTACCTCTCTCTGAAATCCCTTAGAAAAGCAAGTATTCTTTTCCAGAATTCCCTAATCATCATCTCAAGTCTCCATGGACTAGATTTGATCACAAAACTTCCCTAAACCAACAACGGAGGTCAGACAAGGGACTGTGTTGAGCCAAGTACCCGTGCCTAAAACCAGAGGTGTGTCAGCCAAGGGTGGCAGAGTTTGGTCCACAGCACAAAGACCTCCCAGGGTTGGCTGGGCAAACTCAGCAACGATGAGATAGTGCACAAGAGAAGAGGGGCTGAATGATGGGACAATAGCCGCAATGTAGATAGCAAATAAAATATATGAGTATAAATATTTATATAGAAACAGATATATGCTTAGCACTCGTTTTATACTGACACTTTTTTTAAGATTATACATGGCATTTATTTGTCACATTTCCTCAGTCTTTCCTTGACTTTATGACATTGCTGTTTTGTATTTAAAATGTTTTAAATTTTTAAATTTTTGCCACTGTTTTATAAGAACTTTTTCATTCAGTCTTCACCAAGCACACACATACACACACGCGGGTGCATGCGCATGCACAGACACACAAACACAGAAAGAGAGACAGACAGACAGAGACACAGACAGAGTGAATTTCCAATTTTATGTACTTTTAGGTGAGAAAGTTGAAATCCAGAAAGACTAGATGACTTGTTAAAATCAAACAGCTAGGGAGAGGTAGAGCTGATATGGAAATCTAGGTGGTCTGACCTCAAACCTATTCAGCATTACTCATAACAAATCATTTTTAAATTTAGCCTGAGCACACTGATGGAGGGAGGTATCATCTCCGGCTTAAGAAGCCAAAGACGCTGTAGAATCAGAGCCAATTAATTAGGACGATTTCCTCCCACCCGTAGTTCTGTCCACAGTCTCCTCTCCAGGCAACCATTGACCACCTCCCCACACACTCCTCCCACTTTCATTTGTACCTCTCTGGAGACCAGAGGAAGACATTACAAGCAAGTACAATTTCCTGTGTACAATATCCTCCAGATAGGAGCAGCCAGCAGGAGAATAGTAAATATGTTTCAAATGTTTTACATGATCTGGGAGACAAAGACAGATGCTTTCTTTCCTGTAGCAGCTGGTTTCCTTGAGATGTTATAAGACAAGATCTTATTACCACACAGAAATAGCTGGTATTACTACCAGCTATATATATATCAAATATATACTTTGTGTCTGAAATTGGATAAAATGATAATTTCTAAGATTTTTTTTTTCCATGAAAACAAAGAATTATAGTACATAAGGCATTAGCTAACAACATTTGTAGGTTTGGCCCAAGGATTATTTCTACTACCAGGAGAAAAGAGGAGGCACTTTTGTGTGACTGTGCCGGGCAGGTACCCATCCATAGTCATTAATAACATCTTATTCTGCCTGTCAGTTCCCGAGTCTTATTTCCCTGCATCACACAGTTATGTGTCTGTTTTTTTCCTGAAGAAGTAGGTGTTGGGAATCAAGCCAAGAATGTGTACCAGGGCAAATGACATACAGCCGATGAATTGGCTCCTCCTGACAGTGAGATCCTCTTGATCCATCTGATCTATTTGGTGACATTTTATTTGGCAGGTTTACAGAAATGAAACAGAGAAAACTGTCTAGGGTCAGCAGGAAAGTCTTGCCTCTAATATATGTGTGTTATCCAGCGGTGTCATGATTCATTTTGAACTGAGTATTTGTGGCTTTCATCAAACAAACCATGTTAATTTCTAAGGTTGTGTCAAGAGAAGATAAGATGACATGAGTGAGAAAATTTATTTAGAATGGTAAACCTACAGATGGTTAAGATTCTTTCAGGAAATGATATATGCCAGTTAAAAGGTACCATTAGTGCTTTCTGGACTAATGTGTGTTTGTAAGCAACACAGTAATAAGGTTTTGGTTTTGCATATTTGCCAGTTTTATTGAGGTATAATTGGCAGATAAAAATGTAGACTTTAATTGAGCCAAATTTTCAGTTTTCAATTAAGTTTAAAAAATCAAATAATGCAAATGATCACTTGTTACAGTATTTTAAAGTCTGTTTAGGCCGATTTTTCACTGCACACAAAGAAAGCTTTTTGAGGTTTCAACATTCACGCAAGCTGCCTTGATCTGTTCTGCGTGTATTTCCTCAGTCCCGCAGTGTGTCCCGCTCGTGCTTGAGTTAGAGCAGTTGGACAAATACAGGGGCACCTCAGTACCTGTGCCGGGCCTCTCTGTCTCATAAGGAGGTGAGAGAAAAAGAAACAGAATGGATGCTTTTAAATTTGAGAAGTTCTATGAGGGCTAATAGTAGAATGCCAGAGTAACCCACAGGAGGGAAAAAGGAGGGAGCAACTTGATGTAGGATAATCGTGAAAGGCCTCTTTGAAGAGAAACTGGTACACAGAGATCAAAAAATGAGAGGCCGTGCAAAAGAGGAGCAAACAGCACTCCAGAAGAGACAGCAGGATGTGAAAGAGAGGAAGAGGGAAGCGCGGGTAGGCCAAAGAGACTGCAGAGGGGCAGCTGGAAGCCAGCGTTGAAGGGTCCGTGAAACAGGGAAATGGAAATTTCAAGGAGACAACCGGATAAAGAGGTTTGAGTCTAGAAGTAAAGTCAGGAAGAAAGATATGTACAGGGTGACTTTCAGGATGTCGATAAATGTCTTAACACTCTACGGGGGGTAGAACTGCCCAAAAAGAGAGTATAGAAAAGAGAGAAAGTGACACCCGAGCTGTCAGGATAGAAGAAGGAACCCAAAGGGTCGGCCCTGGAAGAGGAAGACTGGAGGATGCTAAAGGAGAGAAGAGGGTTACTGGTGCAGAATGTGAACTGATGAGCTTGTGTGTCTCCCTTTCTATACCAAGATGATACTAAATAGTAGCAAGTAGAACTTCTGAAAAGGCATAAGCCCACCACAAAGTCACCAGGAGAAGAGCCACCATCAGCAGGTTTGTGTCAGTGATTTCTGGGGGTGGGAAAAGGGAAATGATTGAGCGTTGCAGAAGAAGCCACACTTCAGAGAACCTGCAAGGCCCTCCCTGCAAAGGCCAGGAACAGCCCAGGCTGTGCTAGGTGCGAGAGAAAGGAAACAGGGTAATTGGTTGAAGGGTGGTATACTTAACTCTTCATATTCCACCACATTTACCCTTGCTTTCCAAGTTTCTTGTATACACACACACACACACACACACACAAGGTATCCTGTATAGAAATTGGGGCTTTACATTTCTCCAGCTTCTAGAGATTTCCAAGTAAAAACAATGGCTACATTTCTAACAAGCATCTTAGCAAAATTTGTGACAAGACAGTCTGTGATGTCAAAACTATTTTCAGAGTAATAAAGACATAACGTGCCTTTTCCAGCGTTCTGACATTTGCACCATCGATGCATTCATATTGGCAGGTAGGCTGCCGATGCCTCAGCGCCTGTGTGGTGGCACTAAGCGGTATTGGGAAGATAAAATCTTCTCTAGGTTTAAAAAAATAAAGTGATACTTTTCATTTCAGAATGTTATTGCTAAAAATTTTTAATCTTATAAATCTTGACCCGCGAGCACTTGTATTTTAAATAGTTTATTTTTCAAAACAAGAAATGTACATTATCCTCTGTTTACTCGAGTAGGTGGGCATTCTTGGGGGTAAGCAATTGTGTAATTGCTTGTGTTGTAAACTGAGTTAGATGCTTTTGTTACAGAATATCACTTTTACCTGATTGAATAACTGATAGAAAAACTATGGTTATTCAAGCTTGGCATCTGGGCAGACATTTTCTAAAAATGAATGAAATAAGCTTTTTGCTCCAGTGAAAACAACTGACAGTATTTATTGCTCATGAAAAAACACAAACGTTCAAACAGAAATTAGAATTTAAAGCTTATCTTCACAACTAAACGTGATGGATTCCCACTACTTAATGACTTTGCAGATGAGCTCAGTGATGATATCAACAAATATTATCTTTTGGTATTGCAAAACAAAGTGTTACATTCCAAAGATCTGCACAACACAGTGAAACACGTTTTCTAAATAACCAATGTATGAAATTATAAAATCATACATAAGAAAAGCTTTCAAAATATGACATAGAAAAAAAAAATATGACATAGAGCAATACATTTTAACATAATGTAGTATAAAAATGGCAAAGATAGGATGTCAGGTTTTAAAGCAATTAAGCTATAAGAAATTATTTTGGTGAATTATTTAAAAAAGTATTTACAATAGGCTTTACTGTCTCTTCAGCAAACTGTATTTACAAAGTCACAATAATTGAAGCACTTCACTAATTTTCACTTTTTGGAAACAACTTATGTTATAAATTAATTATAACATAAGCTAATTATTGTTATAAAATAAACTGGGAAATAGTATGAACCTTGTCCATTCCAGAAAACAGGTATAGAAAGCAAAAAATGGGCAGTAGACATGGAAAGGAGAGACAAGGCACAGAACAGGAGAACTAATTCTCTTATCTTAGGGAAAGTAAAAAAAAATATTACCTATTGTTAATGGAATAAGAATGAGAAATTGGTGCCATATTCCTAAACATGGTAAGAAAACACAATTAACATAGTAATTCTATTAAGAGTCTGGGGAAAGAAAGAATGTGAAAGTAATAGAGCTAAGTACCCATTTATCATCATAGAAGCAAAATAATGACATCAAAAATCAGGACTTTTTTTCTATTGCTTAGAAACACAGAGTGAACTAGCGGAAGAAACAGTTTAGAAATTTAAAACGTATTGCCTCAGGGGCACTGAGGAGAAGACATTGGATATGGCAGAATGTGTTACCAGATGAAATACAAGAAACACAGCTAATTGGGAATTTCAAGTGAACAATAAATACTTTTTTAGTATATGTATATCCCATAGAATATTGAGGATATTCCTGTAAAAAGTATTTATTGTTTATCTTCAAATCAAATTTGACTATACTCTATATTTTTATTTATAAAATCTGAAAACTGAAAAGACTACTTTGTTATGATGAACCTTTTGCTGTGTTTAAACTTTTAATCATAAGTTAAGTGACCATGTAATAGATATTAAAGATGGTTTTTAAACAAAGGAAGAGCGGAAGGAAGAGAGTGGGCCAACAGTATCCAAAATTGGGAGAGATCCGATAGATGAGACTGGAGAACTGTTTACTGTATTTGGCCACATGGAGATCATTTGTACCTTTGAGAATAGTTTTAGTGAAGTGACGGGAGTGCAAAACTGTAGTGAAGCTTCGAGTGAACAGAGAGAAAGGAGAGGTAACTATAAAAGTAGAAAAGAAGCTAAGGCACAGATTTGAAGAAAACCCATGGATTTCAGTAATGGAGATATATTTTTTCTTTATATCCATAACATATCTCAAAATATTTCTTTTTTGAGCTGTCATATCAAATCTGCTTTATACTGGTTGTATAATTGTAACAATAATTTGGAATAATGCCACAGGACATGTCCCCTTCCAATATAGCTGGATAAGTAAAGGTCTGATGTTTTAGTGGAAGAATGTTTGTAGCAATATGAGCATTTTTTATAGAAAAGAAGAAATGAGTAAACAATGATATAGTGATTTACTATAATTTAAATCAGATGTGGGGTTAGGATTAAAACTTCAATTCCATTTTGATCACTAAAATTAAACCAATATTCCATGATATCTGGAGCTCTTTTATATATGTTATGGTTTATATCTTGGTGTCTCCCTAAAGCCTCATGCAATCATAGGTGGGGCTTTGGGGAGGTAATTAAATCATGGGTCTGTGATACTCATCAATAAGTTTATAGCTAAATATGATGGTGGGAGTAGAGCCAGGTCAGAGGAGGTGGTCACTGAGGGTGTGGCCTGGAAGGGTGTAGCTCCTTCCCCCACTCCTCCTTCAGTCTATCTCTGCTTGTTCTCTGCCACAACATGAGCAGCTTCTTTCCTGCCGTGCTCCTGTGCCATACTGTCCTGCCTTGGAGCCAGCCAACCATGGACTGAAACCTCTACAAACCATGAGCAAAAATAAACCTTTCCTCCTTTAAATTGTGGGTGTTAAGCATTATATCTCAGCAACTAGAAAAGTGCCTAACACAATATAACTTAAAACTACCTAGTGCTCAAATCAAGCACAAAATATTCATTTGGCTTAGGAGAAAATATGCATGTGACTAGACATAAACCTGCTTCCAAAGGGTGAAGCTTTTAACACAGTGGCCGGGATCCGGTGGCGAACTTCTGAGTACTGTCTAGATCCTTGCTGAGCTCCGACCCGTCTGCCCAACTCACTTACCATGCTTCACTTTCTTCAAAAGCTCCTCCCGCTCAGAATTGGATTAATTGGCTCCTTTGCTAAAAGATATAAAATCAACTTGTCTCTCTTTAGCTGATTTGATTAAAATATCCAAGCATATTTTCATCACGATGAAACAATACGCGAACTGTCCTGCCCCCATTTAAGTTTTCCAAGTACTTGCTGTTCCCCATCAGTTGTGTTATGGTTTGAAGAAGCCATCTAATTTGTATTACTGGAGTCACATATGTGTATGACGAGCCATTGATAGATTTGAGATGAGAACTCATCATTAAAACACTTTGGTTATTGTATTTCTGTGCAAAGCTTGGAAGAGTGGAATTAATTCCTATGTTTTTAACTTTCATGACAAATGACTCAGCTTTTCCTCTCCAAAGAGGTTAACCCAATCTCATCACTCCAGGTTACCTACAGGCTCTGTTATTTTGGGAGAAGTGGAAAAATGAAAGAGTAAAAGAAAAGGTGGACACATGTTTCTTTCCTTGTTTTGGAAATGCTATTTCCAGGAGTAATTTGATTGTCACTGAATACCTTGGGCCATTCTTCTTTCTCTTGAGGCTAGTCTCAGCACATTTTTCTCTTCCGAGTTGTAGTTGCCTAATGTATACATTAACTTATTTTTGAGAGATTACATTGCACATTTTGTCACAAAAGCATTCTTTGTCTGGGGATTTAGTTCCGTGGTTAGAGTGATTGCCTAGCAAGTGCAAGGCCCTGAGGTCAATCCCCGGCACCACCACCAACACCAACAAAAAACTTTATGTCCATACTCATCTCCTGAACTCTTTCCATAAAACATCTCCTCCAGTACATTCGTCTAGCTCTGTCTCCTACCCAAACTCAACCCTCTCAACCTCTCTGGTATGCAAGTTCTCTCTGTTCTCTCTCTTACCTTTTTGGAAACTCTAGCAGATCAAGTGACATACACACAAGATGACTTCTGCTTAAACAGAAATAGAGAATTTCTTGTTAGATAAACCAGGGTCACCTGGTATCACCTCAAGCCTTTTAATGACTAGCTTTCTTTTGATCAGACACACAGATTATTAAGAGAATATAATGTGTAGTTTTCCATTGGTATGACAAAATACCTGAGAAAAACTACTTAAAGGAGGACAGGTTCATTTTGGTTCATCGTTTTCGAGATTCCAGTCAGTCCATGGTCGGCTGGCTCCATTGATTTGGGGACTGGCAAGGCAGAACATCATGGTGGAGGGTCATGGAAGAGGGGAGCTTCTCACCTCATGGTGGCTAAGCAGAAGGGCCAGGGCAAAATACACCCCTCAAAGGCACCCTTCTAGTGATCTGCATCTTCCTACTAGGTCCCATTTCCTACTAGCCTCCAGTCGCCCACCAAATTATGAACCCATCGACAGTCAATCCATTAGTGAGGTCAGAGTCCTGATGGTCCTATCGCTTCCCCAAAGCCCCACCTCTGAGTATTGCTGCAGTGAGGACCAAGCCTTCAAAATGCATGCCTGTGGTAGATTTGCCAGAGTCAAACTACAATGGATGGACACTTCAAACAGGTGAAATGACTAGTTCATCTGAAGCATCTAGGAAAGGAAGTCAGTGAATGGTAATTCACAAAAATAAGACATATGAGGGGCTAGGAATTTAGCTCAGTGGTTAGAGCGCTAGCCTAGCAAGCACAAGGCCCTAATTTCGATCCCCAGCACACACACACACACACACACACACACACACACACACACAAAAGTTAAAACATACGGGTGTGATCCTTATCCTTATTTAAAATAATTCTTCTATAGTCATCTGCTAAAAAAGGCAAAGTTGGAAAGTCTTTTGAAGACCAACTTGTTTTGAAAACAATTTGAAATCATGTAGAGTAATAACGATACTCACTGGGCCAGCAGAGTAAATGACCCACTACTTAAAAAGCATTGCACAACATTACTAAATAGAGAAGCATCACTTAAATTTCTACAACGGTAATATAGTCAGAATCAGTGGGCAAATTAGGACATATTCAAATAGCTAAAATAGTTCTGGGCTATCCACTGCCATGAATTTTTTGACCTTTGGTCTTTCAGTGTTAAATGGAAGCTGAATGTGGCATTTTATGCCAGTAATGCCAGCCATTGTAGAGGCTGCAATTCAAGTTCAGAATGAGAGGAGACCAGCACGGGCAACATAGGGATACTTCCTTGAAGAAAAAAAGATTACGTAAAAATTAGAAAAATAGAATCAAAGGAACAAAATGTAATATTGAAACACTATATTATCTCTAAGACCTCTTATATCTTTCTCAGCTATATGCTCTTCTGACCAGAAATGGAATGACCTTTGCAATACTACTTCTGTATCATACTGTTAGATAGAGCAATATGAGGCTCTCACTTTGGGGTTTTAAAAAAACTCCCAGGAAGTAAAGATCAAAAATCAATGCGAAATGATTCATGAAAGTATTGTTTTTAATGGTTCTGGTGCTATTATGTTACCCTAAAAGAAAACTCTTTGTATTTGGTCAGTATTGTATCAGCACATCATTCTGAATATTATATGAAATAGACACTAGAAATTTAATTATAAAGATTTTGCTAGATCAACAACTAACATTTGCTGTGAAAACAAATCTAGACTCTATTTTCTCTTTGTATTTTTTTCATAAAAATATGTATGAGGACAATCACAGCAAATGTCAAAATATCACCTTTTTAAAAAATTCAGCAGTACTGACTCATGGTGCTCAAAACTGAGTAATATACTGAGTGGCTGAGAAAAGTAGAAAGACACAAAAGTCACAGCCTCGAAACAAAACCCTTAAAGCCACTTCTCACAGACAGTACAGACTTTGTATCATGCAAATTGTTTGAAAGTGAAAAAGTGCTTGATGGTATTCTATATCCTGTTCTGGGTGCATAAGTATTTACAACTGCATCTCTTCTTAGTTAATTACTCTTTTATTATTGTAAAGTGACACTCTTTATCCTGAATTATTTTCTGTGAACTCTACCGTGCATTAATATAGCAATTTTAGTTTTCTTTTGGTAAGTGTTACTATGGCATCATTTCCCATTATGTTACTTTTAAACTGTTTATATTTTTTATAGTCAGAGCACAGTGTGATCTTCCTTTTTTACAAATCTTACAATTTCTGCCTTTGATTGGTAACTTTATACTATTTAAATTCAATGTGAATGTTGATAGGGTTGATTGTTTTCTATTTAACTCATCTGTTCTTTATTCCCTTTTTAGGAATAAGAACATGGATTGAGTATTTTTATGATTTTGTTTCTTAGTTGTTGTCTTATTAGACATAATTTTGTTGGTGTTCTGATAGCGAGTTTAGGATTTATAGTGTGCATCTTTTATCTTATCACGGTGTATCTTCAGCTATGTGAAAATCTTACTGCAGTGTACGCTCATTTTCCCTTTTTGGTCCATATGCTGCTATTGGCATACAACTTATTTATACGGTACATATAAACTCCATAATACATTGTCTTCATTTTTTGCTTCAAGCAGTTGATTATTTTAAAAAAATATTCTGCAAATATGTACTAATAATTTTTAATTAAAAAAATAAAAAAGAGATGTAAATGATAAGAAAAAGTCAACCCACTTGGTCACTGTCCCCAGTGCTCTTCATTCTTATGTGCAGATCTAGATTTCTATCTGCCGTTATTTTCCTGCCTGTGAGACCTGCTTTTACATTTTTTACAGTGTATTTCTGCTATTGATGGATTATTTCAGATTTTGTATGTCTGTAAAAAGTATTTATTTCACTCTTGTTTTACCCCCTATAATTTTTATTAATGACCTTATTTTTTGAATAGTTTTATTCTTACAGGAAAAAATAGAATATATATATATATATCTCTAGATATATCTCCACATATACAGTATCCCTATTGTTAACAATCCCTACTGTTAATACAGTATCCCTATTGTTAACAACTAGTTAACATTAGTATGGTACATTGTCACAATTAATGAACAAATATTGATACACTATTATTAACTAAAATGCACAGTTTATTCAGATTTCTTATGTTTTACTTAATGTCTATATTCTGTGTCATCCCATCTGGGACACTACATACTTTTTGGCACTCAGGTTTCCATAGAGCCCTTTCAGCTGTGCCAGATTATCAGAGTTTCCTTTATTTCTTTTTCTTTCATTTTTTTTTTTTTTATGATCTTGACAGTTTTGAGGGGTTTCGGTCTGTTGTACGGTAGGACATTCCTCTATCGGAAGATGTCTGACATTTTTCTCTGTTATTTATTGATTTTTGGGAGAAAGGGTACCAAGGCAAAGTGCCATTCTTGTCACAACATGTCGAGAGTACACACCAGAACGTAATTTATCACTGATGACGTTGACTTTGATCTTCTGAAACAAGTACTGTTTGTTGGGTTTCTCCACTCCAGGGCTACTGTTCTTACTCCTTTTCCCTCCTGCGCTCATTGCCGGCAGTCACCATGTATGGAACACACTTAAGAAGTGGAAGTTACGCTTCATCTCCTATAAGGAGACGTATCTGCATAATTTACTTGGAATTATATGTTTGATTCATCTCTTCTCTCATTTACTAATTTATTAAATTACTGTATCGTCGTGAGTTCATGAATACTCATTTATATTTTATATTATATCCAATGACTCTGTGTTTATTTTGGTGCTCAAATTGTTCTAGTTTTGTGAGGACTCTTTGAGTTAGCTCTCGTGTACTTTTATCATACATGTTGCTATTTCTGAGCACTTCCCTGTTTCTGGCAGGCCAAGTTTCCAGGGTTCCCACTCCAGGTTCAGCTTGTGCCTCTCCATGTTCAGCCCTAGAAATGGTTCTTTCTCTATGAACCCGAGGAGCCTTATTTTGTTGTTGTTTTATTTTGTGGAGCTGGAGATTGAAAACAGGGCCTTCTATATGCAGGCAAGTGCTCTATCATGGAGCTACATCCCCGCCCCAGTCTGCCTTGTTCCCTTTTCCTGGCAAATGCATTAGAAACCAGAACATGGATATTGAGTGTGTATCAGATGTTGCTAATGGGGTGTCATTCTGTTTATGCCTTTTTAGCTAACATAACAAAGACATAGACATTTGTGTAATAATGTCTACATGCATCTTGTTATATATATTTCTACATGTGACCACCTCTATTTATTACTAACTGGATCACGCTAGCCTTCTGCCCTTGCAGATCTCCTGCCTGTAGCCCTCTTCTCTGGAGCCTTTCCAGTTCCATACTGAATTTTTAACTCCAGTATATATATAAAGCAACATCACAATTATTAATCTGTACTTATGTTGAAAAAACTATATTAAATCAGTACTTATGTGCACACTTTTCCCCTCTGATTTGAAAATCTCTACTCATTCCCAATGGTACTTAGATCAACACATTTTCCTTTATCCTTCTTAGTGAGGGTGTTTCATATACCTGTAATACGCTGAAATTATCTTGTCATAGTCTGCATTCTTTCCTGAAATTCCCTGATCTCCTCAATGATTTTTTCACTCATGTATATTAAGATATATTTGTAAAATTCTATAGGCATTGACAAATATGTGACGTCATGTATCCATTGTTCGAGTGTTACGCATAGATTCACTGCCCTAAAAATTCCATAGGTTTCACCTATCTGTCCCCCTTTTCTTCGCCAAATCCATGACAACCAATTGTTATCAGTAGAGTTTTACCTTTTCTGGAATGTCATACAATATATAGCTATTTCAGACTTTTTTGTTGTTGTTGTTGTTTTAGAAATATTACTTAAGGGACCAGACATGATGCCACATGCTTATAATCCCAGAATTCAGGAGGCTGAGGAAGGATGGTCATGAGTTTCAGGTCAGCCTTGGCTACATACCAAGTTTGTTCCTGGCCTGGACTATATAACAAAAGGGAAAAAAAGAAAGGAAGGAAGAGAGAGAGAGAGTGAGAGAGAGAGAGGAGAGAGAGAGAAAGAGAAAGAAAGAAAGAAAGAAAGAAAGAAAGAAAGAAAGAAAGAAAGAAAGAAAGAAAGAAAGAAAGAAAGAAAGGAAGGAAGGAAGGAAGGAAGGAAGGAAGGAAGGAAAAACAAAAGAATAAAATAAGAGGGAGAGAGTGAGGAAGGAAGGAGAGTAAGAGAAAGACAAAGAAAGAAAAAGAGAAAGAAAGGAAAGAAATATTATCAAAGGTTTCTCTATGTCACTTCTTAACTTGACAAATCATTTCTGAATCCCATTCTGTAGTTTATCTGCTCACCTACTGAAGGATATTTTCTTGCTTCCACTTTGGGGTAATTATAAATGAAGTTGTTATAAAACAGTTATGTGCATGGTTTTATGTGGGCATGTTTTAAACTCACTTGTGTAAATACCCAGGAGTACAATTGCTAGATCACATGCTAAGACAATCTGTGCTTTGTGCCATTTATGTACCATTTCACACCCCCAACTGTGAGTGAGAGTTCATGTTGTTCTATATCCTCACCAGTATCTGGGGCTGTCATTGTCAGTGTTTGGGATTTAGCCGTATTGTACTAGGAATGAAGTTGTATCTAATAGCTGTTCTAGTTTGCAATCCTTTTAGGACATGATTTTAAGCCCTCTTCATATGCTTACTTGCTATCTATGTATCTTTTTTGGTTATGTATTTGTTAATATATTTTTGAAGGGTCTGAGATCTGCTATGGAGCTTGTGATAGTTACCAAGCATGTATATTTCAATTGCACATTCAAGAACTGGGCAACAAACCCAAGGTGGATCCTTCAATTAATTTGGTGCACCATTAGTGGAAACTCCATCCCTTACCTATAGCCTTAAACCCCCATTTTTACTATGCATCACAGTGGCATTTTTGAGTCCCCCCAAATTAGACAACTGAGGGTGAGTATTTAGTAATACCCCTAGGATCTGGGTATTTCTTTTTATCCAATACATGATTACTCTAAGTCCTTTGGGGAAAAGTTGGAGAAAGATTTATGGACTTCCAATCCTCAACAAGACAGTGAGATCCAGATTCAATGAAGAGATTTGGGATCTGTCAGTTGATATACGTAGGTCTGAAAACTGAAAGGAGTCTATAATTTTCCACTGTAGTGGCTTAAATCAGAATTTTAAGAACCATCCAAGGTAGAATGTTTGTATGTATGTAGAGCAACCAACATTCTGGAAGATGACCTATATCGCTCCCAGAGACACTGCCATCAATTAGCTGGAGAACAAAGCATCCTGGTTACCAGAACTCCCCTGCCGTCCTTTGTGCCAAAGCTCCCCTCTTGTCTTCATTGGTTATGTGCTACTCTGGTTCCTCATTACCCCCTTGAAGCCAGGGAACTGATCTTAATGGCAGAACTCTGATGGCCATATCTTGTCCATAAGAGATAGCAACCACAGTCTTCAAGGATAGACTTACTCCTCTAATTTATTCCTCAATGTCCCAATGAAGTTTGTATTTTCTGGGAGGAGCTGTGAGGTATACCAAAAGCAAAACAAAAGGTTCCCAGTAAAGTCTGAATTTCAAATGAAATTAGCATAAAAATTAAACCATAAAATTATTACATTTTAAATCAGCATAAAAACACACAAGTTGGTATATTTCTGCTATGACCCAAAGCTTTCCCCAGGTGGGAGTTAGTTCACAGTTAGCAGGCATTGTCTGGAGGGCAGGCAGGACAGACAGGAGCAAGGCCAGCAAGCAGGAAGTCCAAGGAGGGGATACCAACAGACTGAGCTCACGGGCAGAGGACAAAAGGAGGGGCTGCAGACTTGCAAGTGAGCAACATTGGGTGGGCTGCATGTCACTGGCCAGGACAAGAAAATTAGAAAGAACCAGAAAGAGAAGCCCCTTCTTCCTGCAGTGACCTTCCAGCACCCCCTACTGGCAAGGGAGAATCTACCGGCTTATAAGGGCCAGCTCCAATATTGCTAGCAGAACAATATATAGAATTACAGCTTCCAGTTAGCTGGCTTTAATTAACTGGCATAGATACAAATAATAAAATTCTATGGTGCTAACACATGAATACATGCTAAGTCAATGGAATAGGCCAAAACACCACACTACAGCCAAATTCATTCTAGCATTTGGCATATGATAAATCAGTTATTTCAAATACCTGTGGAAAAACGGGCTATTCCAAAACTGGTGTTGAAAAACCAGAAGAGACATTTGCAAATAATAATAAAAATAATGAAAAATTAAACTAGACCTTTACTTCTTATGCTAAAATTCTAGGTAGATCAAAATAACTAAGTGGTAAAACCTAAAACATAAAAACACATAGAAAGGAGATGTGTGTGTGTGTGTGTGTGTGTGTGCAAAATATCAGAGTGCAAACATCTTTTTAAGTGTACTAGAAAATTTATAAGCCATCAGTAAAAAAAAAAGTCCTACACTAAAATATCTATAGGGTAAAATTATTAAAAGTCAGAAAACATGACAAATGAGGAAAAATATTTGTGACTTACATCACAGTAGAGATCAATAAAGTATTAAATTATCAAAATCATGTGAACAAATAGTTCATAGCAAAAATGCTTCTTTAGCGTATGAGAAATGCTCAATCATACATACTAAGCAAACTGCAAATCAAAACTACAAGAACATGTACATTTTTACCTTTCAAATTGAGTGCTGAGCAAAATGTTTGATAATAAATTGTGATAATGAGGATACAGGGAAACAAGGATTGTCATACATATTGTGTGGGAATAAAAGATTATAAAACCTTATTCATAAGCAATTTTACAGAATTATCAAAATTATATGTACATATACTCTTTCACTCAAAATTTAAACTTTTGCAAATTTTCCCCAAAAATGTACTTACACAGATGTGCAATGACATACAACCAAGGATACTATTTGCACTACTCTTCGAACTTTGTTTGTGATAGCAAAAGATTGAAACTGTTTTCAGTGTCCATGAAAGTGGGATTTTAAATTCACTGGAATACTATGTGGCTTATTTTTAAAAATGAGGAATGTAGAATGTCCCATGGAGTCAGGACACACTACCTAACATATTTTAACCTGAAGGAATTTGAGAAAACATCAGAAATAGGAAAGTCTCCCTGACCTTCCCCAACCTCTTTTCCCAAAAGCAGGTTGCAAAAACTAGGAAAAATTTTCTGAACTTACCCTGAAGCAGGTTATAAGTGCCTCATGTGAGAAATCCCCTCCCTATAGCCAGAGGAAAGGAAATTCCTTATCTCTGAACACAAAGATGCCAAAAAAAAAATCTGAACGATAGACCTTTCGAAACATGCTACAATTAATTACCAACAATTGCATCTTCCTTATGAAGGCTCCCACGTCATATAAAATTACATTAAGTCCACTTGTATAATTTTTTCTTATCAATCCATTTTTTTGTCATAGAGGATTTAGTCATGAACCTAGAATGGATGGAAATATATTTTCCCTTTGTACATGTCCAAAAATACTTTTAAATTAAAAAATCAAAGTACATACAATTTGCACAGGATTCCACTATCCCAATAAGTATTTATATTATCTAAGAGCGTGGGATTCCCCAGCAGGCTAAACAAGAAACTGGTAATGGTTGCTTTTTCCATGAAGGTAAATTGTTGACTAGGAGTGAGACATGCTTGTTATTATGTCTGTCTTTAGATAGTCTTAAAAATTTTGCACCATATTACATACATTACCTGTGTAAAATATAAATGTGCTTTGTAAAGCACTTTTTAAAAGATTATAGTGTATTGTGACATCCAATGCTGCAATTACTAGATTGTACTGTAATAAGATTTTTTTGAAGAGAATAGATTTGCAAGAAGCCTCTGGGAAGAGAATATTGATGAGGCCACCTGAGCCCACACAGATTTCACTGTCTGGCCAAATCTGCAGACACGGAGACACATGTTCCTTGTGTTGTGCTGACCACGCCAGCGACCCTGCTGTCGGCAGGCTGCGGGGAGCGTTCATCTTAGAAATTGCTGCCTGAATTTCTGGGCTAAGCAGTCACAAACTCAGTCAGAAAAGACTTTCATGGCTTGCTTACCTTGCTGGCTTCTGTCTGTCTGCCAGGCCACCCTGCCTTGGAGCCAGCCAACTATGAACTGAAATCGCTACAAACTGTAAGCCAAATAAACATTTCCTCCTTCAAAAAAAAAAAAAAAAAGAAAGAAAAGAAAAGACTTTCACAATCCACTATAAATATCATTTTAGTTCCATAATGAAATCAGTTTCACATTTTGCAAAGAATTCTGCCTTCCATATTATTGTTTCATCAGCTGTGCCTCTCTACTCCTGAATGATGGTAAATATGCAAGAGATCCACTTCCATTAATCCTACAAGGTTACCTCACACCTTTGCTTTATAAGAAATAGGTGCGGCAAGAGACTCTTAGGGCCTCACCAACTGCAATGTTTGGAACACTTTCCCTCCGTATCTTTTTGTTTGCTTGCTTTGGAGATACAAAGGATGGCTGTCACAATATATCAATTCCAGGGGAAAGGTTAACTAACAACATGATCTTCAAATTACTCTCTCACTTGGGGCCTGCTCTGTTTCCAAAAATGATTTTCCAGGACAAGCATCTTATTTCATTTTCTGGATTTTTTTCTGTTTTTAAACAGATCACATCCTGGTTGTTAAAAAACGCTTTGCGTTAAAAAGGATTAATATACGTTTAAAGAGCAAACAGACTTTTAACCAGATATTACTGTAACAAAGTCCTTTAGGTAAACCCCAGTTCTGAACCACCGAGGAATGTAACTAGAGTCACATACAGTAAGACTAGAGTCTCAGGTGTCACTGATTTTGAGAAATGTCTACCAACCAACCCAGGTAGAGTTACCTTCTCCTTCCTACAAAATTTGAAAACATATCCATACTTCAGTTAAAATATGCACTGTATAAAAAGCAATTTAAGTGTTACCACAATGAAGTACTATACGTTTGAGGTACTGAATATGCTAATTAGCTAATTGATCATTCCACAATGTATGCATGTGTCAAAACATAACATTTTGTTGCATAAATATATATAGCTGGGCTAGGGATTTAGCTCGGTGGTTAGAGTGCTTGCCTAGCAAGAGCAAGGCCCTGAGTTCAATCCCTGGCACCAAAAAATAAATGAAAACATACATATATATAGCTACTGTCAATTAAAAATAAAAAACCTTAAAACACATGCATCACATGACAGTAATAAGCATTTATTCATACACCATCCTTCCATCCTTCAAAGAAGAGGCCCATGAATTCGATCTATCCTTGTGTTAGACTTCAACATGTTAGAGATTTAACACGAAGCTAAACCTCTGTTTAACACGAAGCTCAGCCCACTGTAATCATCCTGCAACAAAATGAATGAATGAACAACCAAGTCCTCCTGAGAAAAAGGAAACATAGGTGGCCCCTGAATGAGTCAGACAGGGGACACTGAAAATAGATGGCTTAATTTTTCCGGAGCCAGCCAGCCAGGCTAGAGAATGTGCAGAGCAAGTCCTGAGAAGATCGCCGTCTCCCCAGGATGCAGCCAGGGCAGAAGGGAATGCCTGCCCTCCCACAGGGTAATTGGTGCTCTACTCAACCTAGAAATCCTACATTCACTCTCCCTTTTAGTGGGAAGCCTATCTGCCTGGCTAGAATTTCAACAGACACATTTCCAACTGGCTTTATTATCATGACCCAGAAATAAATATCATGGCAGGAGCCCATAAGGTGGGAGCACAATTTATCCTAACTGAAAATAGAGGCGGAGAAGCATCAGCTCTAGTATCCCTGATGCTAGAGTGGGGTTGCCATAGCAACCAGCAGAGTCACTAATGAAAAAAGAACAGTCGCACTATGACTAGGCTGACATTCTGTGACATTCTCTTATTTTACTGTAGCTCTAATGATGTCTTCAGTAGGAATGACAGAGAGAAAAGGCTCTGACCTCTCTATTAAACCTGCAGCTGGCCTGGCACTCTCTGCCTCTCACTTAATGAATGTGAATCTCTATGTGCAAATCCTGCCTCGGAGGAAAGCACTTTAGGAATTTGTCTGAATCATATATTAGACTTGTTGATTCCATTGTTCCTTTCATGTCGTCCCTTCTTTGCCAAATTAAGATGGCAGTGAAACAGATGAGCCTCAAAAGCAAAACAGGAAGGAGAAAAAAAGAGTGAAAAGACCTGACGGGGTGACGCTAATCCATCACCGATGATGAGAAATTGGAAAACGACCAGAAGCAACTTCTGCCCGTCACCAAACAGGGTAAAGCGCAGGCTGCCATACAGGAAAGCGGGGAGTCTCTGCAAAGACCGAGGGGAACTATTGGGAATAAAGTACGAGAGCTCCATGAACCACAATATTCATTTAACATTTGCTGTATTCAGGGACCCGTGCTGAGCACTACAAGGTGTTCTGGAGAAAGAATATTTTCAAGGCATTTAAAGTCTAAAGCTAAAGAGGGATGAAATAAGTTCATAGTTTTAAGATGCATACAAACTGCACCCTACATGACCTTTGCTACTGCCAAGAAACAGAAACGTGCAGAAACTACCACACTGGAATGCACCTTTAAACTGAAACTAATAAAAATTACCACAAGTTGAAGTATACAAATGAAATTTGAAAAGAGAGCTAATCAAAACACTCTCGTTGGGTTTGTACAACACTAAGAATATTTTATTTATATTTTAATTGTGTTTTTTAAATGTACTTGTTTGCAAACATATGAACTTGTTTCAATCCCAGCACTAGATTGCTTTCATCTGCACCAGAAGGGCCAGGAGGGCTGGCGTCAGTAGTTGCCACAAATTGTGAGGGAGTTTCTGAAATTGAGCGTAGGCATGTGCATCTTCTTATCAGCAGGAAAGAAGAAAGCTCATTCATTATTAAAAGAGGCTGCTAGCAACTCTGTCATCAGCATAACACTGCCAGACTAATGTTCTTAGTCTATGACTGGAGCCATGTTATTCCTGTTCTCACGATTTTAACTGGCTGCTTTCACTACGTCACTATCCTGGTTAAGCGTAGATGTTAGAGTCCTGTTCGAAATCAAGTCACGCCTAACTCTGCTGCCTGGTTTGCAATATTGTGCCTTCCACAGCTTGATCCTAGCATGTCTATCTGTGCACGTTTCCCATTCCCGCCTACACCAGTCATCTATTCCTGCCAAACTGCTTCCTCCCGGGCCACAAAAAAGGCATTACTGATTATATATAATGTCCACTTCATCTCACCAACAGGAAGAGTTTTCTTGCTACCTGCCCGATCCTAACCCATCCTTGAAGGAATTCATAAGGTTCTTCTCCGAAAGACTGTTGCTTTCATAAACACGCCCTTCCGTTCAGTTGACTACTTAACCATTTCCCTAATCTGTTATTTTTCTATTGACTAAATTGTTCGCCCCTTATGAGCAGTCTTCACATCGCATCCTCCTTTTACATGCATGTGGTCCCTTAGTTCATTTAGTCTGTCATGCAAGAAAGCATTCGCTCAATAAACAATAATGGGACGTTAAGCCAAGGGAGATTTGAAGATCCATCAGTCTCTACATGTGGAGCTTCAGAGTTTGTAGTATCAGGAATTCAGAGAATAGATACTACGAGACAGGTAGTTCAGAACCAGACAGTGTAGACATTTTGGATTTACTTAAGAATTTTGGCCTTTTATCAAACCCTGCTTTGTCAGAGCTTGAGTCCTACGGAGGGGGAGGAACAGAGGAGGAAGGTGATATTCTTTTTCCTGATCAGAGCAGCTTTGATTTTATCTGCTCTGTAGATTTAGACTTCTGGAACCTTGGATAAAAAGATACTTTCTGACTGAACGAAGGTCTAGAACCTCTTTTCTAGGTAGTGAAGAAAACCCTCCAGTGTGTAGGTGGGTAAAGGCCAGCATGTATCTGATGCTGAGTTGAGGCTTGATCCACACCATGGAGTGAGTAGATGGCTTTACCCTCTAGCATCTCACACACCATCATACACCCTTCACTGATGTTCTCTCATCTATTTGTTTGCTAATACTGAGGGAGTTTAGGAATATTCTGGCTGTCCTAGTCACTTTCTCCATCACTGAGACAGAATACTCCACACCCACAATTTAAAGGAGGAGTGGTTTATGTTGGTTCACAGTTTCATCCCCAGTCAGCTGGCTCCAAGGGAGAAACAGCATGGGTGGAAGGGCACAGTGGAGGAAACCTGCTCAGATCACGGTGGCCAGGAACCATAAAGGGGCAGGGAGGAGTGGGAGAGAGAGACACCCATTCGTGTCACACCCCCGGTAATCTGCCTCTTCCAACCAGGCCTTACCTCCCAATAACACACTCAGCCAGGAACATGTCCGTGGACCAACCCACTGATAAGTACAGCACCCTCATGATCCAACCACCTTCCAAAAGCACCACCTCTGAGCCCATGAGACTTTGTGAGCACATTCCTGATCAAAAGCGTAACACCGGCATTATGTTTTGCTCTAATTCCCAAGAAATAAATGTGCCTCTTTCTTCTTTCTGTGATTATTTCTTCTTTTTTTGTAGGAATGTTTACTCTCTTTGCCTTTTTTGAAGAAAGGAGTAATGAAAGGCTAGTAAGAGACAGCTAAAATGGTCAGCCATCTATAAACAGGTATAACTAAATCTATTTCCATACAGAATATTGTCAGAGAAAAAAAGCGGAAGAGACAGAAGTTTATGGAAATGGAATAACATATCTGTGAGAAATCAGCAGAGACATAGCCTTTGTTGTTTTTTTCAGAGCCAAAAATAGAAGAGTAGGCTGGCACGAAGCAGCGGCTCCCTCCGTTCAGACCAACTCGCCTCTGGACCCTGCTGCGTCAGGGACACAGGCCCATGGCTGCCACTTCCTCAGGTGTTGCTGGTACACATTTTAGGATAATGAGTGGAAGAAACTTCCTGAGGCTTTCTAGGTGCCAAATCAATAGAAACAAACTTCATTTTATGGAATGCACCCTGGTGAAATAGACATCCACACAACACTCTTAATATTCCAGCTCTTGGAAAAAAACAAGAGCCGTGACAGACCTCCTCCCTCGTGGATATGTTTCCACCCCAGAGGTGTGATGTGTATGTCAATCAAGAAGTATCCCGTCAGAGCGGGAAGCGTTCCTGCCTGGGAGACAGATGGACTTGGGTTCAAATTCTAGCTCAGCCATTTGAAGACAGATAATAATAAGTAGAAATTATTTACATATATGTGCATTTGTGCAAGTCCACTGGGAAGCCCCCTGAATGCACTATTTCTGCGGCGGGAAGCCATTCTCACACCACTCTTCCTCTAAGCAGCATCTCTTTGCATGTTATCCATGGCATCTCCATCTGAGACACACCAGACCGCAGATTCCCTCTTCCCTGACCTCCCTTTACACTCTGTAATTTCCACATCAGTCTTCAATCTCCTCTTTTGTCATTGTCAACTTTCTACTGCTAACTTAGGAATACTAGAGTTTAGAAAGGTCTCACTCGAAGGGACTAAATGTCTCAGAACAGCACCAAACAAGTCATCCACACTGATAACACAATCACTGCTCCAGTACAATAGCTTATGGAGCCTATCAAAGCACCCACGGTTGTTTTACTCTTCATTTGGATACCTCTCAGCACTGTCCTACTGTTCGGGTAGAACTATTTTCTGCCTGCCTACCCTCTTCTATATGCACACAGTAAATTCTTCCTGTGAGTCAGGAAAGCAGACGTGTGACTTTGCCCTGGCTTGACATTATACCTCACCTGATTCATTTGTGCAGAGCGGTTCCCAGCCACCTGGCTCTCAATCACACATCTCAGTCTAAGAGTTTCTCAGTCTAATTCCATCTTCCTGACATCACAGTGATAGGTTGTATCTTCAGATAGAACAAAAGAAATTCATATCCGGGTCTAAAATTAGCAACTCACTTGTGAATGTTTCACAGCACCATGGCTGAGAACCACAAATTTGTGACCATCTCTGTCTTTCTCACACGACTAAATCATCCTTAATATCCTCAGGAAGACGACTTCATGTCTTGTTTCTCCTGTATGTCAGCGCGCTGAACTGAAAGGGCACAAGGGATTACAAAATCAATAAAGAACAAGAAAAATAATAGCAAGTGTGTCTTCGAAGCCTCCCACACCACACCAGCTGATAGACAAGGAAGCATTTTCACTGCCCTTGGAGCTCTGGCCTAGATTACTGAGCCATCAAGGTTAGAAGAAGAGTGACTAGATTGGAAGAGTCCGAGAGAAGTTGATTAGTTTACATTATAATGGGCCTGAAATTCCAAGGATGATCACAGTACTTACAAAGGTAAAATTAAGGAGAGACCAAAAGTGATGCCAAAAAAAGCCAAGAAAGGTAGAGCTGGGAAAGAGACAGAAGAGAAAAAGTATATTTAAAGCCTGTGTTAGCCAACTTTCTGTTAATGTAACAAAACCTGAGATTATCAACATAGAAAGAGAAAGGAAATTTCAGTATATGATTGGTTGATCCCTTCGCTGTAGGCCTACAGGGAAGCAGTAGATCATGGTACGAAATGTGTGTGGGAGGCCACCCTAGTCCTTCTACAGGGCAAGCAGAAGAGAGAAAAAGGAAAGGACAAGGGTCCCACTGTTCCCTTGAAGCCCATACCCCCCAGTGACCAGAAGACCTCTCACTGGGCCCCACATCTTATCACCTCCTAGTAATGCCACTCTGGACAACAAATTTTATATATGAGCCTTCGCGGGGGTACATGAGATCCAAACTACAGCAGTGCCCTTTCTGTAATTAATACCATGAAAATGCAGTGAAGGTAGAGAGGAGCCTTAAAACACACACAGTGTGGCCTATTACTCGTTTCTCTCCTTTTAGCATTTTTTCAAGAAACTTCAGTAAAGATTGATGGTTATTTTTGAAAGGGGATCTTGCTGTGTTGCCCAGGCTGGTCTCAAACTCCTGGGCTCAAGCAATCACCTTGCCTCACTCTCCCAAGTGGTTGGGACTGCAGGTAGAGTGCCATGGTCACCAACCTTTCAGAAAATTAGTTTTCACTATCTTGGGGAAAATCGTAAATGGGTATTTCTTTTGAATGCAATACAAAATGCTGAAACCGAGCATGAGGTGGACCCGAGTTTATTTGGACTGCAGACAAAAGGAAGAATTTCCTTGTTAAGCTGAGGGGTACAAGCTGCCAACTCATAGATTAAAGCTCTCACGGATCAAAAGATTCAGTGTCAATTGACTTTTATTAGGAGTTTCTGGATTTTTATTGGGAGTGTCTGGTGATCCCCCACAAACTTGAGACTTTTCTGCACAATGATATTACACTGGGCATACACAGGTATGAGTTCAGAAGAGCAGGATGTAGGCAGCAGAGCTGCTTTTGGTATGGTCTCAGCGCTCTTGATGTTTGTTAGTGAATGTTAAACACTGAGAAGAGGTTCAAGAATCCAGAGCTGTAATCTGGGTTTAAATTAAGA
Source organism: Hystrix cristata (assembly GCA_004026905.1). NCBI lineage: Eukaryota > Metazoa > Chordata > Mammalia > Rodentia > Hystricidae > Hystrix > Hystrix cristata. The sequence continues at coordinate 125,224 of PVJO010001737.1, forward strand.
GCCATTTCTAAAGTATTCCAATCTGGACCTAAATCTGACTCCACGCTCTGTATGAATCTTCACTTGCTAGTGGGCTTGTGAAGCAGGAGCCCAAGTTATTTGGTGCTAAAGTTAGAGTTAAATAGAAACAAGAAGGTGAGTGTGCCCAGTGGAGTGAGTACAGATAATAATGATGTACCATACATTTCGGAAAGCTCTTTAAAAGGGAGGACTTTTGCAAGTTTTCACCACAGATAATGTCTTAGTCACTTTCTCTTTACTGGGACAAACTAGCCCACACCCGCGGTTTAAAGGGAGAAAGGTTTATTTTGGCTTCTGGGTTCAGTCCCTGGTCAGCTGGCTCCAAAGCAGGAAGCGGATGTCAGAGAGGCATGAAAGAGGAAAAGGTGCTCAACCCACTGCAACCAGGAACCAGAGAGAGAAGGGAGGAGAGGGACAAGAATACACCTGTCCGGGTCATGCCCAGCCAAGCCCCACCTCCTAACAGCACATTCACTGGGCAAATCCACGGATGACCATACAGCCCTCAGGATTCAATCACCTTCCACACGTATGAGGATTTTGGTGGACGTTTTAGAATTCAAGGATAACAAGGAGATAAGTGTGTTTAACCTGATTTAAACACTGTGCAGCATATACATATATTGAAACATTACATGGCACCTTACAACAATTTTTATGTTTTTAATGTATTGGTTAAAGGTAAGCTAGCTAGAGGCTTAACTCTCTTGCTTGTTAATACCTTTGCATTTTGACCAGAAAAAGGGGTAGGAACTCCTCCATATTTCTTCACAAAAACCTCCTCTAAGTGTCTAGTCTTTAAAAATCTGTTTTTCATGTCAATCTAATGCCTTCTAAAAATACTCCATATAGTATTTAGGACTTGATGGGCCTAGGAGAGAAATAGTTGACAAGGAAACCGATGTGTTCTGACCTAAGGCCTTCACCTAAGCATGGTCATAGTTACCTGAGCTGACCATTGAATGGGGCCAGCGTGCTTGGTTAGTTTTCTGTTTCAGTAGCCGCTCTAGGGAGAGAGGAAGAAGTGTCATAGATTTCCAGCAGACTGCACCCACACATCTGTCAGCTCTTTATCCAGCTGCGACCCTCCCAGGGGCTCTGATGACAAGCAGCTCCTGTGCCGTCTGCAATAGCCAAACTCTTCCTTACGTACCTTTGTAGCTCTTATGCTCTGTCATTATATTTTTGTTCCTTTATTTGTTTATTGCTTGTCTCCCCAAATGAGTGTAAAATGTATGAGAACAGGAGCTTTGTTACATTTACTGATGCAACCAAAAACAATGCTTAGGCACTCGATATATATTGTTGAATATATTAATATTCTATTAATAAATGAATTGTTGAATTAAATGAATAAAATAATGAACACATGCATGGATGCATAGCTTGTGCCAGGAATGGTAGATGGATGACTTACAAATACTAAACATTTAAATCTGATGCCTTTAATAATTCTTACAGGTAAATGTTGCTTTCTGGATAGACAGATGTAGAAACTAAAGCTCAGAAAAGCCTCAGTTCATTCATCAATTTGTCCAAAAGTCACGCACGCAGTAAGTTGCATCTTGGAATTTGAACCTGCTTCTTTTTGATTATATAACTTGTGCTATTTTCACAACACCCCACTTTATGCGAAAGCTTCAGGTCAGCCTGTTTTAATATCCTTCAAAGCTGCAACCCTAGGGAGAGATTTTAAGGGAAACTATTCAAAAATACTGGCATGTTCTAGTTGGGGGTCTCCTGGTTTCTTCTTCCATCTCATCCAATTACATCTGAGTGAGGCATCAAAACAAGGCTTGCATGTGTCCCTTGGTTAAAAATAAAGCTTGTTTGCTGCTGGCTCCTGCACCTTGGGCAGACTTTTCCTTTCCTGAGACAGAAGAGGAAAGCAGAACAGCTGGGCGCCTGTCAGAGCTGAGGTCAGCTCTGCGTTTGTCTACTGAGCGTCTGCAGTCCCAGGGGACACAGCTCATGGCACCGTGAGCAGCCCGGTGGGGCTCAGTAAGACGAAAGGGAGGAAGGCTAAATGAGTAACAAGTGTGTTCAAGACAAGACGGAAATAAGCCTGGCAGGGAGTCGAGTGTTGACAGAACGGGTTGCTTGATGACTAATTGGAGAAAAGGACAAAAGCTGCCCCACTGAAGGACAAGGAGGAACAACACATGGTGTAAGTACCTGCTGGGGTTGTTGAGTCCGGCCCAGAAGGCGATGTTTCACCTTTTAGGGCAATGCCCTTGGGCTGCGCTGTGTGTGAGATGACTCAGCCTGATAAGGGCCCGATGGTTTCCTACCATGTCCTTATGGAAGTCTCCAGAAGGAAAGAAATTTGAATATTAAAACATCTTCAATTACTTTGAAATTTAATTTTCTTGTTTTGTTCTTATGTCTTTTTGTTGAGGTATAATTTACATAAAATTACACGCATGGATCATAAACGTATGGTTTAGCAAACGCTGACAAGTACACATACCCGCTGCAAACAAGACAGAGAATATTTACACAAACATAGACAGTGTCACCCACAATTTCTTTAAGCAACTACTGTGATTTTCATCATGACATTTTATTTTTGCTTATTCTAGAATATTATATGAATGAAATCAGATCATCTAATTCTTTGCTCTAGCTTCTTTGAACCATTATGATGTTCCTGAGATCTGTCATGATTTGTGCTTTGCTGTTTCATTCCTTTTATTGCTGAGTGGTATTCCATTGTAAATATAGAAAATTTGTAACTCAAGCTTCATACATTTGCCTACTATCTAATTGAGTCGATTGACTCTATCTTGTTGAGTTTTGACCATTCTTTAGATATTCCAGACATTAATTAAATAGTTAGTTTGCAAATATTTTTTCCTTTCTGTAACTTGGCTTTTCATATTTTTAACATGGACTTTCACGTAGCAATAGTTTTCAATTTAGGGAGATCCAATGCATCATTTTTTTTTCCTTTTATAGATCATATTTTTTTGTCAAGTGTAAGTACATTTTTGCCTTGCCCCAAGTTCCCAAGTTTTCTCATTTTTTTCTAAAAACTGTGCAATTTTCCATTTTATATTTATGTTCATCCACTTTTGTTGGTTTTTTGTATAAAATGTGAAGTTTAGCTCAAAGTTCACCTTTATGCCTACTGATTTCCAATTGTTCCAGTATCATCTGTTTAAAACATTATCCTCTCCAAATGAATTTTTTAGTACCTTTGTCTTAAACTAGGTCAGCATACTTGTGTGCGTCTATTCCTGGGTTATGTATAATATTCCAAAGATACATATGTCTGACTCTCTGCCTACGACTTTCCACATAAAGCACAGAATTAGCTTCTGTGTCATAAATTGAATAAACTGGTGGAAATTTTAATAGATTTTGCATTAAACCTATAGATTAATTTAGAACGAATTGGAATTTTGCTCTGTTAAGCCTTTCAATCTAAGAAGACAGTATGTCTCTCCATTTATTTAGGTTTATTTTTAAAGTTATTTTGACGCCCTTTTGTGATTTTTCAGAATACAATCTCACACATGTCCTATTAAGTTTAATTTAAATGTTTTATTTTTGGAGGAATTCCTATGTTACCATATTTTCTATTTCAATTTTACTAGTTATTCTTAGTATTCAAGAATCAAGTTGAATTTTGCACATTAATCTTTTATGTTGTAACCTTGCTGAACTCAACTTGTTAGTTTATTAGAGGGATTTTTTTGTTTTGTTTTTGTACATGTCTTGAAATTTTTTACTTAGATGACCATGTCATCTACAAACAGAAAGTTACTCTTTTCCAATCTGTGGGTTATTTCTTTCTCTCAGTTGATTGAAGTGACAAGAAGATATAGATAGGACTGTGCTGAGTAAGAGTAGTGAGAATGAACATCCTTCCTTTGTTCCTCATCTAAGGGGAAAAAATCTTCAGTCCTTCACCACTAAATATGAGGCTATTTGTAGGATTTTTGTAGATAGTTCTTATAAAGTGGAGTGATCCCTCTTCATTTCTAACTTATTTAAATGTTTATCATGAGAGGTTGTTGGCCTTTTTCATGTTATATTTCTATATCAATTGATATAATTTTTTATCATCAAGGTTGATATAGTGTATTGCATTGATTGATTTAGGGACGCTAAACCAGCCTTGCATACCCAGAATTTCACTTCATAATAGTGTATAATTTGCTAGTGGTTTATTGATGAGGGTTTTGTATATTTGTTTTGTTTATTTTTGTCTAAATTCATAAGAAATACTGTTCCACATTTGTCCTCCTTTTTTCCTTCCTTTCTTTTTTTTAATCGTCTTTGTATGGCTTTGGTATTGAGGTGATACTGGCCTGATAAAATGAGTTAGAAAGTGTCCTTTGTGGTTTTGGAAGAGGTAGTATAAGACTGGAGTGAATTCTTCATGTATTTTTTGTAAAATTCTCTAGTTCAAATGTGGGTTTGGAAATTTTTCATAAATATTTTCACTATTAATTCAATTTTTTAAATTTTTATGGGGCTATTCATATTACCTATTTCATTTTGGTTAAATTTTGATAGCTTTTAGTTTTCAGGAAACTGGTTAATTTTGTCTAAGCTGTTAGATTTATGATGGTAACATTGCTAACTTTATTCTAGTATTACTTTTTAATGATTGTAGGACTTGTGATGGTGTACTTTATCTCATTTCTGATATTGATAACTTGCATTTTATCTCTTTAGTTTTGTTAGTATTAGTAGAACTTTATCCATTTCGCTTTTAAGGAATTAGCTATTGTTTCATTGATTTTTCTCTATTGATTTGCTATTTTTAATTTTCATATAATTCTGCTCTGATTATTTTTTTCCCTCCACTTGTCTAGGATTTATTTTTCTCTCATTTTTCTTCTTTCTGGAAGTACTAATACATTGATTTGAGATTTTTCCTTGTTTTTAATGTAAGCATTTAGTGTTATAAATTTCTCTCTGAGCACATCATATTTTAATATACTGTATTTTCATTTTCTTTCAGTTCAGAATGTTTTTAGTGTTCTTTGAGACTCTGTCTTTGATTTATGGACTATTTAGAAGCAAGTTGTGAAACCTCCAAAATCTTTAGAGGTTTTCCTGGTGTCTATTATTGATTTTTTAGTTTGATTCACTTATGGTCAGAGAGCATTTGCTGTGTGATCACAATTTTTTCAAATTTGTTTATTTCTATTTTATGGTCCAGCAAATATTCTACCTTAGTTCACATTAAGTAGTCACTGGAAAGGAACATGCATTCTTCTGTAGTTGATTGTATGTTTACATATCTCAATTTAGACCTTGTTTCTTGATTGCGTTATTCAGATGTTGCTGATTTTCTTTGTAGAAGCTCTATCATGTGCTGGGGGCAGGTAGATATCCCCAAATAAAAGTGTGTGTATGTCTATTTCTCCTTTTAACTCTATCAGTTCTTACCTTGTATATTTTGAAGCTCTGTTGCTTGGTGTGTAAGCATTTAGTGTCATTATGTCTTTCTTATAGATTCATTATTTTATTATGATTCAAAATCCCTCCAAGTCTTTAGCAATTTTCTCAGTTTTGACATCAAATTTATCAGATATTAATAGAGTTAGTCCTGCCTTTTTGCAAATGTTTGTGTGATGATTTTGTTTCATTCTTTTTTCCCAATAAATTTAGGTAACTGAATTTGAAGGGAGTTTCTTGTGAACAGCATACAGTTGAAACAGCATATACTTCAACATATAGTTGAAACATATTTTTAAATTCACTTTAGTCTCTTCTTTTGATTGGTATACAGTACTTAGATCACGTATGTTTAGGGTAATTATTGATGTTGATATTTAAGGCTTTCATTTTATTATTTGTTTCCCCTAGTTTTTATTTTAGATTTTATTTGTCTTTTTTTGGTTTCCTGTGAATTACTTTAAGAAATTAAAGTTTTAATTCCACCCCATTTATTTATTTCTTTGCTAACAATTTCTACTTTCATTTGTTTGAAAAGAATCAGTAGACTCTTGTTGAGGGATTTTATGGCAGCAGTTTTAAAATCCTCATTGGCTAGTTCCAAGGTCTGACCCATCTCAGTTGTTTGCATTAGTTAATTGTCTTTTCTCATTGAAGTTGTGATCATCTTAGTTCTTGGTAGAACAGATACATAATTTTAATCTTCTCCTCACTCTTGCAAGACTAGAAATTCCTCCACCTCTGAGGTTCTGACACTACTTTTCACCACTGGGAGATACGGGGATCGGCAGACAGAACCAGCAAGAATGACCCAGATACACAAAGGTTTTGGCTCAGAGGCTTCTTTGTGTCTGGGACCACAGATCGAGAGTCACCAACAAGCTAGTCTGGGGAAACGCATCCCCCTCTCTTCCTCAGGCAGTACCAGCAGGGACCAGTGAAGGCCACAGAAACACCGGATAAATCAAGAAAACCGAATAGCAGCATGAAGTCTCTTAAAAATTAAACTGTCACTACAACCATAGCCTGCAAATGTAGGCTATAATCTCTGTGCAGCACTAAGGAGGGCAACTGGCTATTGAAATATGTACTGCTCAAATGTTAATGTGAGTGCAGATTACCTGGGTTTCTCATGAAATTTAAGGTTCTGATTTAGCAGTTCTACAATAGGGCTGGAAATTCCATAGTCCAATAACCTCCAGGCGATTTTGTTCCATTGGTCAATAGACCACACTTTGAATAGCAATGACGTGGCCTGTGCTTATCACCTCTGGAGTAAAATATTCACTTGGAAAGAAGCATCCTACCTTAAGAGAATCACTGAAGAATGAATTTGTTCAGAAAAGGTAAGGCAGGACAGCTGGAAGTCAGAAATTACTATGGTTTGAATGTTTGTGTCCTCCTAAAATTTATGTTGAAATCCTAACCCCCAAAATGACGGTGTGGGGAGGTAGAGCCCTTTGGGAGTAGTCAGATGATGACAGCAGACCTCCGAGAATGGGATTAGTGCCCCTAGTAAAGAGATCCCAGGGGGCTCTGTTGTCCTTCCACCTTAACAGGACACACAGAGAAGGCACCACCCTGGAGAAACTGGCCCCTCATCAGACGTGGAATCCCTCAGTACTTTGACATTGGGCTCTAGAACATGAGAGAAAAACATTGCATCATAAGCCACCCAGCTGAAGGTATTTTGTCACAGTGGCCCAGAGGGACTAAGACAGAAGCTAAGTTCCATGAGTAACAGTAGAAAAGCCCATGCTTAATTGCCTAGTGTCTCTGTCAAAATGCTAGTATGAACCACCTAAATACAAACTGGAAAACAATCTAACAACAACAAAAATCACAGAAGACAAAACATATAATCAATGAACATATAAAAAGATTTAACCTTAGCAGTGATCATGACATGTACATTAAAACTACAATGAAACATCATTTTTGAGTCAGAGGATTGGCGGATGTTTAAAGGTCTGACGAAATACAATAGGAAAATAGGTTCTGTTAGGCATTCTTGGTGGGGAATGAGTCGCCACCGCCTTCCGGAAAGTCTGTTACAATCAAAACATGCACACACGTGCTTTGACTCAACAGTCTTACTCATTAGTATCTAGTAAAACAAACCGAGAATTACGGACATTCCTACAAACGTGTTTACTGAAAAACCATTTATGTAACAAGAGCTTGGAAATAAACTGAATGCCATTAACTAGTGATATGCTAAGTTGCAGGCGTATGATATAAGGGAGAACTTCTATAAATTCTCATCTTCTAGGGGTGGAATGATCAAGTCCAGAATGTCCAGTCAGAGGCCATAAGAAATGCTGTTTGGGGGGCTGGGGATTTAGCACAGTGGTTACAGCGCTTGCCTTGCAAGCACAAGGACCCGAGTTCGATCCCCAGCACCAAAAAAAAAAAAAAAAGAAAGGAAGAAATGCTGTTTGGGGAATTCTTATAGAGACAAGACATCAGTATGCATTATTTCTGAGTTTCTTTCTGACTCTCGAAGTCTATAGTTCCACAAATCAGGCACAGTGGTCTTCCTAAAGTGAATGGAAAAAAGAAGAAGGGAGGAAAGCTTTCTACTCTATTTTTATCTGCTTTTCTCATTTAAGAATTGAAGCTTTGGAAGTAAGTTTAAGGGTAGAATGTCTTCATTGGCATGTATACAGGACACAGACCGAGGCTATTTCATTTAGATACATAATAAGTGAAGAAAAATGGTCATTGGCTTGTCTATCCCTAATTGTTCAAACAAGATCCATATTTCAGTAAATGCTTCTTTTACATTCATAGTCACTAGTGGAAAGTGACTAATTTGTGACTGGGCAGGGACACAGCGTCAAACACTCTGAGCATGTGGATAAGTGGCTTTCTGTGTGCCTAAGATCGATGGAGCCTGACACCTGCTCCTTTGCCAGGAGCGTGGGCCAGCATAAATGTACTCAGGAAAGGTAGAATGGAATCTCATTACATATTGAGATGGTGAGCTGCTGGCTGCCTGCATTTCCCTCCAATAGAGGTGTGCAAACTGTGCTACTCCTCCAAGGTGCTTCTGGGGCTCAGCAAGCATTCATTACAAGTGTTTAAATTATATTTAAATAATTATTTTTATAACTAATTAAAATTCACTAGAAAACATATTCAAATGTAATGTAGGATAAATTAACAGAGTAGAAACCAACAAAATATTTATATACATTTTCTTTGGTTGGCTGCAATGTTAAGGTATCAATGCATAAAGTAGATTTGTATAGAAAATGTTCCTTACTTGTTTTGTGGGTCACAACTTCATTATTTGAAATTTAATTTGGAAAATGGGAAATTATGTTAAAATATTTGATAATTACTACTCCCAGATCACAAATTATTGAAAGACAGTAGAGTAAGGGTGAAATGAACAAATTGTGAGATATTATTGTTAAGATACTTAGTTCATACATTTCTCAAGTCTTTAATGGTTCTCACATCCTTCAGAACACTTCTTTGACATTCTTTATTCTACTTTGGAGCAATTCAATCCATTTTTTTGACCAGATTTGGATAATGTTCCTTCCTTCTTCTTATTTTTTACTTTGTTTGGAGGACAGGAGTTGACCTAGAAGTTGGATTTGAGTTTAGTTTTGGTGATAATGTTTAATGCAACAATTTGCTTGACAGTTTCTGTTCAAAGCAGAGAGTTCTCAAAGCAGTCCCTTTATTCTGCGGCAGACATATTTTGAGAAATCAAACGAACCAGGAAGCTTTCCAACACAGAGTCTGTAGTTTGAGCGCACAGACTCAAGTTCTAGGTCCATCCATCATCATTAAGGTGAATTTTAACCTGGACACTCTTCTGAAGTTCTGTCTCAGCTCTCTCTTCTTCAAAATAAAGATAATCATGATGATACTGACCCCATAGAATTCTTGTAAGGACCACGGAATATACTTAAAATGTTCAGCATTGTGTCCAGCACATGATACACATTCAGAATTGATAGTGCTGCTATTATTTTTATTTTTGTAAAATATTTCACCCAAACTTACTATGAGAACTGATAAACAAAAAAATAGAGAAAGTCTAAAAGGAAAAGAGGACGTACTACCGCACGTATCCATTTAGGCCATTTATTTGTCAAAACACTTTTGCGTTCCTATTTTAGAAGTTGGGAAACCAGATGGCAAGGGGTCATGGGAAAAAGGATGTGCAGAAAGGAAGACTTTTGCTTCTGAGTCTAGAAACCTTTCTTTATGGTGTTATGTCACAGTTGCAAGGCAGAGCTAGTAAAGTTGTCGATGGGCTGCCAATTTTCTGTGTTCTTGATGACTTTTGATAGATGCGGAACCGCAAAGTCCTCTAGATGCTAACACTCAGTCACTCCTCTCAGGCTAGCTCCTAACCTGGGTGGAGCAAAGGAGTGCAGAATTCCACAGTGGTGTTGTACCAATCAGGAAAACAGAGTAGAATCACTCCAGTTATTGTAACAGGCAAAATGTCACACAGGAAATTGTTTAAACAGGTATTAGCAAACTGAAAATGCTACTAGGGATCTCGGGGTGCCGGTGACAGAGACAGCGCAGGAGGCAGCGTTCGTCTTCAGGGCTGGAAGACACAGGAAGGAGCCCAGCAGTTTGGAGGAGGAGCCTCTCAGAAGTGAAACTCAGACCCGAAGGAGGAGGCGCTGGTGTCAGTGCTTCCGGGGCTGTATGAGGACGTCGCTTCTGCAAGGGAGAAAAACAGCCGGAAACTGAAACCAAATCAGGCTGTCAGGCTGTCAGGGCTGCCTTGCTGTAGTGGTGCCTCAGGAACCGGAAGCCGAAAAGGACCAGGTCGCTTTTCAGGATTCGCCGTTTTCCTCTACCGCCCCCTAGAGGGGGCTAGTAGTATGACACAGACTAGTTGGAACTAGAGGGCAAAGCGGAATTGCGGCTTGCAGAGTACCAGGGCCAGCCTCACAGGTGAGTTTGGTACTGAGGAGAAACAGCCTAATAAGCAGAAAAGAGGTATGCACACGATGTTGTGGCTAGTTGAGATTACTGTGCAAGGTGTGCGACGAAAGAAGAAACTAATACTAGATGTCTCTTGACTCCATTATATCTAATTGGACTTATGTCCTGATTTATTGTTTATTTTATGTAGTATTTCAACCCCTTCAGCCCTTCTTGGTTCCCTCTCCCACTGCCCCAGATTAGATCTTCGTTATGTCTTACTCGGATTATTTCCAATTGGTTTGTTTGTCACCAGTTTCACTGTCTCCAGTCCATCCTGTCCGCAAACAGAATAATCCCTGTAGTCCACTGCTCGAGGCCCTTAAACAACTCCCCACAGCCTACAGAGCAATGTTCAAATGCAGGCAGCCTCGCCTCCTTCCAGGCTGCCCACTCTCTGCGCAGGTGTCCTCCTGCTCAAGCCGCTTTTAACTGCTTTACTATCGCATCACAGCAAGGCTGGGCCGGCTGGAGACGGGAGTTAAAGAAACGGACGGCGCAAATAGAATGAAAGACTACGTGATCAGTCAGGTCCATGGTAAACGTCACCCAGCATTTTGTTTCTGGCAAAGGCGCTAGAGATTAAGAGAAAGAAGGGCATCCAGAGAGCTCTCCAATGACCCAAGTGTCCTATAAAAATTTCCCAAGGACTAGAAACCAAACACGCATTTTAAAAATTTAGATGACTCATGTTTCAGAAATATAAATAATAGCCAAGTTATATTTCTTGAAAAAAAGTATAAGAAAGTGAAGGAGAAGATTTTTCGTCTTCACTGCCCAAGGATTATACCATCGATAACCTCCCGATGGGAAGTGGAAAAGCATCTGAAATTTTTCATTAACAATATTTTTAGACTACTGTAACATTTTACTTACAGAAGAACATCATTTCAAAAATAAAAATAATATATCACATAGGAATGATACACTGAAGCATCTTATGTGTCAGCACTTTTCTAGGCAGTGTACATACTTTATCTCATTTATTTCTCGCCAACTTCCTATAAGTATATACTTTTATTATCCCATTTTAGAGATGAAGAAACTGAGGTTGTCTGATGTTAATTATCTTGCTAAAGGTCACACAGTTGCCAGGTGCTGGTATCACTACTTCTTTGAGAGTGAATAATACAGAAGATCAATAACTTCCTGAGAATATAATAAAGTGTAGTGAACATTTAATTTTTAAAAAAAATTGTTACAGTAAAGGGGGGTGTAAATGTCATTAACCCCTCTCAAAACACTGCGCCTCTCTTTGAACAGACTTATCCCATTATTCTTGCCACCATCTGAAGCAATTCTGCAAGTCTTCTTTCATGAGCGTCTTTAGTTGTGTTGTTGTGGCTGCTTTGATGAACTGAACCAATTCAAAGTGTTGACATTCTACAGTTGATTGGACTTTGTGGGAGACCTAGAAGTTTCATGGTGCTGTATCCAGTGAACAGGTAAATGAAGACACACAATAATGTTTTCACAAGGTTGACTGTCAGCAACAGCCTTTGACGGACTTTTCATCACACCTTGTAAACACGTGAAAAAGAACTTCCAGAAAGGGCAAAAGTGCTGAGATAAAAGTGTCCGTAGCTAGAGATAGTATCTTGTAGGAGATTAATGGCAACGTGTCTTTTACTGTAATACTTTTTAAAAATTTTTAAACATTCACTGTATATTTCGCTCATACCTTATACACTTTGTTTCTTTCCTGTGGCTAGAAATAACTTTTTTATTTTTTAAATTTTTTTACTTTGGTGGTACATTTTAGGTAGACATAATAATGTTCATCTTAAGGAATTTGTACCTGTACATGATATATCTTGCTTCCACTTTTTCTCTTTCCCCTCCCTTCTCTTCAACCCTTCTTCCCTTCCTTATTTACAAAAGCTTTGCTTCCATATTTTCGTTCCATTCTCTTTTCTTTCTTCTCCTGCCCTTCTTTTCCCCTCCCGCTTCGCTTGTTGCCCTTCCCACTTGTACAATTTCTTCATTTTCTCCAATATATATTATACATCTTGGTCCTTATTTACATCTTCAGTTGCTCACACCAGAGAAACAATGCCGTATTTAGACATGTGCATAATTTTTTATATCTGGTTTAAAAATTCCTTTTTTTAAATGTGTTTTAAAGATTCAGAAAATAATTTTTCATTAAGTTTTATCAGATTATAATTTAACAATGGCAGAGGAGTTTTACATTTAGTGATTGATAAGAAATGCTATATTAATAAGTACAGTTTGCTTTGATTAATAAAGAAACATTATAGTTATAAGTCAGAAGAAAAGCCACGTTTATGCTGGGTGTTCACTGTTGGTTAGAACTCAGGTGCTCAGCAGAGTTGGAAACCAGGTCTAGCTGCAGCAACAGCTAGGTGAGGAGGACCATTCCTCAGGGCAAACTGGGAATCTAGTAACCATTTGGCAGAAGTCTGCCATTCATAAAAACAATTTCGTAAGAGCAATGACATCAGTGATACATCTGGCACTACAAGCAACACCAAGTAAAGAACCACTAACAGACAACATTCCAGTATAAATTGCATATCTACCACAGGTTAATCAGAGGTCCACTGAGAAAGAGCTGAGAGGGATGTTAACAACTACTTACCAGGCATCGTCAGGTGGTGGCCAGTCGCTCTGCTATTCCACTTAAAGCTAAAATAAGCCCCACGGAGTACTTTTATTTCTATATTACAGATGAGGGAGTAGAGGAAAATTAGACTAAATAACATACATGAGATCGCTGAAATAGGAAAACTGCTTTGAACTCTAGATTTATTACAGTATTAAAACCTACGCTCTTTCTGCAGTATGGCACTGCCTTAGCTATTGCTGAACACAGAGTCTTGTTTCTATAATTATTCTGGTTATTTAAGCAATAGAGTTTTGTTTTCAGAAAATAGCACCCCTTCATTCTCAGCTTAGCACATCATCCTGAAAGGTTTTGTGCTAAAATTGACTTTATTTTTGTAGTGGTTTTATAGTGGTTCTTGGCTATAAAAAGCAAAATTGACTTTATTTAATAGCAACCCATTACGGCCCCTGGAGCCAACGTCCCCAAGGCCCACAAGGTCTATAGCACATGCCTAGAGTGAAAATCCTACACATTGACATAATGATGTATTCTGTAATTGAAACAGTAAAGAGCTAGGATTGGAGGTGGTTAGGTAGGCAGAACAGGTTCAGATATCCGGACTTGTGCAGCCGAATTGTGCCAGGAAGGAGTGGAGGCTGAGAATGGTTTCTGATTGGTTGTTACTGTAGCAAGGAGTTTTTTTGTTTGTTTGTTTGTTTTTTGGAGCTGGGGATCGAACTCAGGGCCTTGTGTTTGCAAGGCAAGAACCCTACCCACTGAACTAAATCCCCAGCTGATTGGTCGTTACTAAAGTAAGTTGATAATATTTTGAATATGAGATTTGTGTGCATGGAGTTGTTGGAGCACAGAAGGAAAATTATTGTTTCTTAAGTAGAAAGACCAGTAGAAAGTGGGTATCAGACATAATTAATCATGATAAATGGTGAAGCAATGGACAATTTCAACTCTGTGGACACATTCCAAGAGCTTTTAGCTTCAAGAAATGCTCCGCTGTATTCAAGTTGGGAGGAAACGCTGAATGAGAAACGCTGGAAATTGAAAAATTCCCTACACTGTTCTGATGAGAGTATTCTTCATTTTGTTCCAGTTATGTATGTTACACTGTATTTATATAAGGAATATTCTGGAAGTTTTGCCTGTTTCAAAAAAGTTCTTACTTTTAGGAAGAGAAGTCTTTTTACAAATAATCATTCCTGTGGCATCGTGTGTGCAAAATGCCTGCAATGCGCCGACTTGCAAGGCAGCCGAAGTAGGTGGGTTTTTCTGACTGGAACCTGCCTATATTCACGTTTGCTCTGTGATCAAGCCTCCACCTGGACATGATGATTTAGACTGTAATCACTTTAAGGCAAATACTGTGATGGCTTTTAGAATGTTGCTTTTTCTTTCGTAAAGGAAAACCTATGTGATTTGTATGGATGTATAACCCATTTTGAATTTGTATTTTCTTTACTAAAAATATCAGTTCACCAGGCTTTGTCATCTGATAACTCTAGTGGTCTAAATGTCATTCTTCAAATACAGATGTTATAGAGCTGCCTTTTACCAATCATATGAAATTACAGTTAGATGGCCAGAAAAATGATTTATGATCAGGCCCCAAGAGAGTAATCAATTTACACTCTGAAGCGTGAAATCTGATTGCCCTTTTCTCTAATGTAAAACACCATGTACTACAAGTTATTGGCTATAAAACTACTCATCCATGGTCAAAGCATTTTATCCCATGAACTCTTTGTGCAATCTTCAAAGAAGCCTTGATGTAAAATTTATAAACTGTTTACTTCATGTAGAGAAAGCTCCACCCACTTGTTTTTGTGCTATTTAAAAGGGTAGCTGCCATTCTTTGGGAATGGAATCCTGCAGTTAACTGTCATCGTTTGTTTCACTCACATTCCTATTAAGTTTTTAGTACTCCAGAATTATTAATTTGTCTTCCCCTGTATTCTTATTTCTTTCCTGAATTATAAAGTTACACTGCACTTTTATTTACAGCTTTTCAAACTTACTACTGCATCTACCCTTTCTTCCAGAGATATTTTATTCCAAAAAGTAAAAGATTTAACTTCTTTACTTTAAACATAAAAGATTTCTAAATAATGCCAAATTCCCTCCCTACTATTCAATTTATAGTCAAAGGTCTCAAACAGTACTTACATATAAAGACTGGTAGAATAAGTTTTCAAATGTTCAGCAAACTTTTCAAAAAGGTTCAGGAAGAATGTTTGACTTTTTTAAATAAGTTGTTTTATAAAAATGTTTGAAAGTCCTATAATTTTAATTTATATAGAAATGCATTTTATTTTCAGTTTCACACTATGCCAATGCTTTCTCTTCATCAAAAACTGGTTTGTATGAAAATGAAAAGCTTAAATTTTTATTTTCAAGATAATTTGAACCTTGAGAATTCATTTCTTTTTTCAAAGAAATTATAATTCCACCTTCAACCTTTTCTGAAAGTTATTTTTACATTCACCTTTAAGTGTATTTCCATTTGGAAGTGGAACTGGTCACCTGTAGCCAAGTCTGTATTCACCAGCAGTTCCAGAAAAACAACAATTTCTAGAGCAAAATGTTTTAGTCCCAATTTGAAAAGAAAAGGATATTTTGTTTAAGGTCGAGTCATTCTTTTAATAGGATAACTTCTCTGCATCGAGGACTTGTACAATATAGTAATTTTAACACAATTATGCATTTCTTTGAGTACTTCAATCTAGCACAAAAGCCTGGATAAGTAATCAGCTATCACCTCTCTTTCGTAAGGGTTTTTTTCTCTGATTACAAGAAAACCAGATTTAGTAGCTTTCTGCACTCCAGCCAAGTGTTCCTTCTGAGAGGAACTGTCATTTACTATGGCTTTAAAATAGACTTTAGAGGGTTATTCAGAAGAACAATTTGAAGTTCCTAATATATTGGACATGTAAAGCTGAATAAAGGCAAGTTTAGTCAACAAGAGTGTTAGACTTTATCTACAATTCAAAAAAGGCTGTTTGATACTGTTTCTAGTAACTAATTTTAAAAATGAGAAAACTTTCTATGACTGGGGTCTTTGCATAATTTTTACAAGGCAGGTTGTATTAATGAATCATGCAGTTCCTCATGACACGAAGTGTGGTCCGTGAACCACACTGGCGGCAGTTGGGAGCTCATTAGAAATGCAGACTACCAAATCAAACTATGCATTTTTATTGAGATTCCCAGGCAAGGGATAAGCACATTAAAAATTAAAGAAGCATTGCTCTAGTTAACATTGTTATTTAGAAGAGAAGGAGAGTCTCTTTTACAGCTTCCCAGTGTGTTTGCTAAAGCAGGCTACTATGTGCAAATGGGTTGCAGGTGCACACACCTAACTACTCCCTCAACTCTCAGAGCAGACTGGTGGGAGCTGACTCAGACAGACCCCCCCGCCCCCGCCCCAGCAGCTCCCACCCACCAGGAGTGGCCTTGCCCATTAAATCCAATGTGCCATACGAATACCATCAGTTTCTCTATGTAAAAAAGCTAGCAAAGCAAGCTATGATGAATTAGATTTAATGAAGGAATATTTTCATGGGGAAGACCAGCAGGGGAAAGTAAATAGAAGTTGGAAATCAAAGCTCTTGGCACAGACAAATCCGAAGTAAAGACGTCAGTGTGCAACTGGAAATTTTCTTCAATTCTTTGACTTCCCACAAAATTGAGACTTACTATACAACAACCAAACGATGTTGGAGGAATAGTTCTTGGATGGCAGGTATTTTCAAAACTCTTGTTTTAAGATCAATTTTTACTTAAAATAATATTAAGTAAAAAATATATAAATAAATACATTCTTAAAAGATAAGCAGGCATACCTAACAATATGCCTAAAATTTTCAGCAGGTAATCCCCTGGCCCTGGCCACAGAAAGACCACTTGGCAGTGCTTGCGACAGGAGCCAGCAGGACTTAGGAAATAACAAAGTTTCAAAGTAATAAATAAGTAGATGGTAGCAGACATACATCAAAGCACACTGAAGAAAAGCGATACTGTTGATTTACTGCTTATCAAGTCTTTACTTTGGACAATTATCTAAAAAGATACCAGGTGGGTCAATTTGCCTTGTATCAATGGCCATAATAAAGACACCACTAGTTCAAAGCAGATGGGTGTAAGACGAAAACAGAGTAGAACCCAGAAGAAGAAGATCAGAAAACCTATACATCAGGAGAATAATAAGAATACAGGCCAAATTAGAAAGGAAAATTTCTCATAGCCATATTTGTCATGTTGGGCTTTGAAAAAAAAAAAGGGCTTAGAAGATCTAAGAACTCAGCTTTACGGCAACTGTCTTTGTGATATGTGGTATTATACTTTAGTTTTCAGTTAATATTTTGACTGTTGTTCATTGATAAAGTTCTGCTTTGCTTAGTTGACATGTTAAAGGGAGAAAATGAAAGAATCTTCACATTGTCGGCTTCTCTCGTGTAGCATAGCAATGACTTCAAACGGTTTCCCTCGCTACAGTATTCCTCTTCTATGTCTGTCATCCACGTAATTATCAGAGAGACTCTGAGAACCAGAATCTGCTTAGGTCCCTTGTCTGCTCGGATTGTTGTCAGGCATGCTGTAGTTTTCTGAAGAGTTTAGATTCCTTCATTTGGCCCTTGTGTTCCTTTAGGACTTCCCGGGTCTCTATTTCCTTTGCTGCCCTACACCCGTCAAAGTGCTGCGGTCCCCAAACCCGCATTGCTTTGTGGTACCTCTGTTCCTTGGCCTCTGCTGCTATGCAGTCCTCCTTCGTTCACTTGGCACAATCCTTCTTAGCCTTGAAGCTCCAAGTCCAGGGTCACGCCTGTAGAAAGCCCTCCTCTCTTCTGCCTTCCAGGGCAGTGTTTCCGTGGAACCCAGAGCTTCTCCTTTTCGTGGCATTTCTCACCAGGTGTTGAAGTCATCAGGACCAGTTTCATGGGTGTGCATTTCTCGGAAGGGCCTCACACTTCAGTGGTCTGTGATCACTATAGTAAATGTCTTAATCATGCCATCTTTGATTTTGTTTTGTAAGTGAAGTCCAGGAGGGTAGGACACTGAAGCATGCCCACAAGCAGAAGAGATACGTATGTGTGCAAAATTTATGTGATGAAATCTTAACCCCCAGTGTAATGCTATTATGAGGGTGAGACCTTCAGGAAGAAATTGGAAGCCTTCAGGAATGGGATTAGTGTGGCATAAAAGGGACACAAGAGAAGCCTCTTACCCTCTTCCTACCATGTGAGAATGCAAGAAGAAGCTGGCTCTCTGGTACCCGGAAAAAGGACCTTGTTAGAACCTGACCACACTGGCTGACCACACCCGACTGATCTTGGACTTCCAGTATCCAGAAATGTGAGAAACAAAGTTTTGTTGTTTATAAGCCACCTTGTCTGTGGTACTTTATTATAGCAGCCCCAAGATAATGCGTGCCAGCCATCCCTCATTGCCCTGTTCCCATGAAACATTTAGAGTGCCAAAGAGCACAGGATTCCAGTGGACCCACAATGCATGGGATTTCATCGAGATTCAAAATAAGGGCAAGATAAGCATGCTACATCTAGTGCCAAGTAAGCAGTGAAATTTACAACCCCAAGAGACAAGGGTTTACACTCCAACTAGAGCTATCTTTGAATGCAGAAAGAAAAAACAAATGTTGCTACACAATGCAAATGAGCGCGAAAGTCTATCGTTCTTTCCTGCTCTTCTTATCTCCCTGCATTAGCCAGCTACTTCTACTGAAAATAACATAAAAGAAAGGGAAAGGCAGGGCGACCCATAGTTCCTCTCTCACTCATCAGTGAGCTAAAGCTTCACAGTAGAACACATGCATATTGAAAAGTAAAACAGAAATGGTTGAGTTAGCTCTGTGTCGCATTTCCTCTATTCTGGTAAAATCAAAATACTACATTTACATAATTCCAATGATTCTGAAATAATTTCAATTTCAACATGAGTTAAATGCTGTCATATTGGAATTTAAAATTGGCATGGCACGAGATAAAGATGTATGACAAAATTCATCCTAATAATTTACATTTTTCTTTTTCTTTAGAATGATATTAAATATCACATAAAAATATCATTCTAAGCCCAGAAAGCTGGCACATAAACAGGAAAAAGTGTCAAATTTTAGTACTGTTAATTACATCTTTTCCCTGCTTTTTAAACCAGAGGGTTTACATTTTCTTTTTGCAGTAAACGCCACAAGTTATATAGCTGGCTTTAACTGTAATTTCTGCTCAGTTTTCTGTGTATCCCATTAGATTAGTGATTTCTAGAGGAATGGGCTGTGTTTTTCATCTCATTATCCCTAATGCTTACATACAGAAAGCTCTCAAAAAATGGGTTTCAAAGGTCAATTTCAGTTAATTTTTATGTTTCTAGAAAGGTGAGAAAGGAAGCAAGCAGCCTTTCTCCCATAATGTGCTTCTAACAAAGTCTATTTCGTCCTAAATGTGTCCGTGTGGAGAATACAAGCAATTCCCGGGTCAGTTAGCGCTGGTTTTGCCACTTCCAGGTCCGCATAGGGACTGTGGGAGATTGGCACTGTGTATCGGTGTCATTCACAAGACAGGCTGCGTACTCACAGAAACAGGGCGTACAGTGCACGCAGTTGGGCTGGCAGTCGGCACACACTTTGAGGCATAATGTGAGCTGGGAAATTTGCCTCAGCTATGGGCATGAGGGTCCGTCAAGGCAGATGGAGGTGCGATTCCTCCACCAACAGCCTCAATAGCTCAATTTTAGGAGGGTTCTACCGTCTGAGCCGGGACCTGCCACGGGCCACACAATGGCCTAAGTCCCCAGAACAACAGCATGCTCTGGGGAAGTCCAGTGTGACAACCCGGGCTGCAGCCAAGAGACCATCTGGGATTTGGCTGCAGAACCCGGGCCCAGGGAAGAGCAACCCGAGGAGGAGGGCAGGACCGCCCTGGTGGAGGGCAGAAGGGATGAGGACGGTTTCCAGAACAAGACTTGAGAAAGGGAAGCAGAAGGTGACAGACAGCCACGGCCAGGGGTGGAATGAGGAGCAAAAACAGAAAGCTGGAGCACTGACAGGCTCAAGCACTTGGCGGGGAAATGACAGACCACCTCAAGGGACGGCACGGGTGTGTGAGTCCAGCTAGGGAGAAGGCCACATTTTACATCTTGTTTAGTGTTTCTGTCTCACAGTAATTTGTCAAGGCTTTTATTGTGAAAACACATATTTTGATTAAATACACAGTCAAAAGATATGATCAGGCATTCATAAAACCTGAAATGCTTAAAATAATATATACTAGTAACATTAAAGAGAGGGCTTGGCCTCTTTCAATTCATTTTGGATTTTATTCTTTTCAGAACATTTTCTTTTATTGTATTTATTATTAGAGGTCTTATTTTAAATGCATAGCATTCCTTTGGTTCTTTTCTTTTCCTCCTCCTCAACTCCCAGTGTTTTAATAATCTGTATTATCTTGCCTGGGAAAAATCAAGGTTAACTTCTGCGCATCGATTGACATGTAGTTATTACAGTCTAGATCACAGCACAAAAATCAGTCCTGTGGAGGTGACGCATACCAACAGGATTAGTCCACATTTTCTGCACGCTGCAGGATAGGAAGGCGAGGACTCACATGACAGTTCACTTCCCAGGCATCTTCTCAGTGGTCTCTGACCTCTGGGGGTCATTTCTTCTGCAGACCTTAGCGGGTAGCGGGTTTCCCCTCATGGTTTAGCACCGCGTAGAATTGCTCCTGCACATGATGCTTGCTAGGGCCGAGGTGCTACGAAGGCGCAATGCCACACAAGTGTGTAAGCAGCACCATTCTTCAGGGCTAGCTCCCAGGGACTCCCGTTGCTCTTACTGCCCATCAGCATGATGGAAAACAGCAATTGTTGCTGCGGTTTCCGTGCATCGGCTCCTAGAGGACTGCAGCTCCTCCTGGGTTTCCTTCCTAGTGACCGCGTTGACCAGGGTGAAGGCGCGGCCCTTAGGAATGGCAAGGTGCTGCAAAGGTCAGTGGGAGTGGCTTCCAAAGGTGGCACTCATGTGCAGAACACCCCTGCTGTAGTTATAGCCCAGCATCTGGCCGATAGGTATCAATGGCTGGTAAATATGCTTCACAGAAGGTGCTGTGCACCCACCTCTGCTCCAGCTTGCTCCTACCTGTGCCAATGGAGGCACCTACCATCAGGAAGTAGTCTTTGCTCCTGCGATGGAACACGGAGATGTGGACAATAAGCAGGGTGAGCAACAGCCATGCCTTGACACCAAAGCAGCTGTCTGTTGTTGGGAATCAGAGATACAGCACAGCTTCTCTGACTCTGGGCATGGGTAGAAGGAACCTCTCTTTACGTTTGGAAGCACCGAGCAAATTCACTCTTCGCAGAGGTGGATGCGGCAACCAATGGAGTACTCAGAGCAGCAGATGGGGAAGAGCCGGGGGTCTTGATGCCTCCAAAGACAATCCTGCAACAACTGCTGGGTTGGGACTCACACCAAAGCCAATGGCATCTGGCTGGGAGATTCCACTTGCACATAGCTCCTGGTTCACACTCATCTTCCAGAATTTTCTCTTTCCTTCATCCAAAGAAACTATCAGGGGCATAGAGAAGAAGACAAACACTAGAGAAGTATGCAGAATTTCAGTAGGAAACTTGTAGATTGGTTAGAGAAATGAGACAAATATATGTGGAATCAATATATTGTCAAACTCTATAGAACATATAGACAGACAAATAGCGCAGCTCTTAATTTAAGTATTATAAGAAGTCAAGATGAGGAATGAAAGGAGGTAACACAAGTCCAGCACGTCCAAGAAGGGGCAATTCGGTCCACTCAGGAGGAATGTAATGAACCCACAGAGAGCTGCAGACAGGGTGGTCTTCATAAGGAGTTTGTGCCTAGGAGTGTGGTGTTATAGGAAAGGGAAGCATAGCAGGCTGAATAATGTCCTCTTCCAAATATGTCCATGTCCTAATCCCCACACACTGGCAACCTTACCTTATATGGCAAAAAAAAAAAAAATGCTGATGAGAAGAAGTAATCAAGATGGTATACTAATCACTCTCCCATCACTGGAACAAACAACCTGACACATTTAAAGGTAGAGAGATTTCTTTCGGCTTACAGTTTCAGTCCATGGTTGGCACAGAGCAGGGGATAGTCCCGAGCAGAAGTGGAGAGAGACCAGAGGTAGACCCAGGGCTTCCTTGCCCCACCCGCTATACCTGGAAGTGTGTTTCTCTAATCCCTGCAACAAATCCTAACACAGATCAAGTTTAAACTCCACTCTAACTGCTGCAGATTATTCCCGATTACCAAGATAGCCCGAGTGTAATCACAGTGGTCCTTATAAGAGGGAAGCAAGAGGAGTCAGAGTCAGAGGAGAAGGTGGTATGATGAGGCAAGCAGCGTTGGAGTGATGTGGGAGGAACTACAACCCAAGGAATGCAGGCAGCTACTGCACAATCAAAGCAACATCATCCCCTCAGACCCTCCAGAAGGAACAACCCCATCAACATCTTCACTTTGGCCTAATCGGACTGATTTTTTACTTCTGGCTTCCCCAACCACAGGAGAATAAACGCGGATTGTTTTGAGCCACTCTTGTGTTTAATTTGTTGCAACAGCAATAGGAAACTAATGCAGCTGGTAAGAAAGATGGGCAAGGTCAAAAGCACTTTGTGATCACTTTGACTGTGCCAATAAAAACAGGCCAGCCAAGCCGGTGGTAAAACTTGAACTTGCTGTGAGATGCTCTTTTCTCTGTCCAGTCTAGCTCTCTGCTGCCGCGTTCCCCATCACAAGACTTGCAGAGTGGAGGCTCAGCCGTACCCGGTCCATAGCGCCAGGCTGAGAGCTCTCAGGTGCAAACAGCTTTTGGCCCACAGTTCTGGAAAAAAGAAGTCCAAGAAAGTGTTGGCAAGTTTGATTTCTGGCATGGGCATTCCTCCCGGCTTGTAGAAAGTCACCTTTTTACTGTGACCCAGTGTGGCCTTTTCTCTGTGCATATGAAGAAAGAGAGATCTCTGTTGTCTCTTCCTCTTTTCATAGGGACACAATTCCTATCTGGCTAAGGCCCCACCCTTATGATCCCATTTAGCCTTAACTACCACCTTATGGACACTATTTCTGAATGTAGTTATAGTAGGGGTTGGGGCGTCAACATATTAATTTGGGAAGGGGGACATTATGGTTTTGATCTACAATGTCCCCCAAAGCCTCGTACATTCTTAGGTGGGGCTCTTGGAGGGTGACTGGATTATGGATTCTTATAGCTGACATGCTGTTCGGAGAAGGAGCCTGGTCAGAAGAGGTGGGTCACTGCGGGACCGAGCTGAGAGTTTCTATCTCCCTGCCTGACTCTTCCTGGATTCTCTCTCTGCTTCTTTTCTGCCATGGTATGAGCAGCTATTTCTCTGCCATGCTCCCTTGCCATGCCTTGGAGTGAGCCAAATATGAACTGAAACCTGTATAAACTGTGAGCCAAAGTGAACCTTTACTCCTTAAATTCTGGGTACTGGGTATTTTGTCCCAGCAAAGAAGAAAGTGACTAAGACATGGAGCACAATTTAGTGTATAACAGAAGTTAATAATTAGGTAATAATTTGGCTGAGAGCTGTACTTTCCTGTACTTTCAGGATTCATGACCACATACATCCATACATGTAATTGTTATGAAAACCATAGCACGAACCATTATAAAAAAAATTTCCAGAACAGTTTTTAATTGTCATGTAGTCTCAAGGCTTTCCTAATGCTACAGTCTGCCCAGGAATTCATTCATCTACTCTAAGAAAGAAAAAAGACTAGATTGTACTGTGGCCTTTTCTCCATCCACCTATGTGAAATGCTAACTACAGAATGTACAATGGAGAAAATACTACTTCTTATGATATCCATGCAGCTGAGGGCCAGCTGTCAGGGTATTACACGACTACAGCTGGTCTCAGGCAGGGAGTGAAATCTACCATCATCAGCCCATAAAGTGTCTAGGGAGCTCCTCTAATTACCACCTACAAGAGATGGAGTTTTATATCTCTTTCAAATAGCGTCGGCAGCAGCAAAGACAGCCTGCACCTCCCAACATCACACTCCTTCATTAGTTTGCTCTGACTCATCCTCCTCACATCCTACCCCCAGATCAACTTTCCATCTAGTGATTTATCTTTCCATTACTGGTAACACGTAAGCCACTGCTTGCTGTCTTCCTTATTTCCTATTATTGAATGTCCCCTCCGTGCACGGACATCCGTATATGCTATTTTATTCAGGTCTCATAGTAATCCTGCTAAACAAATATCATCCCTCTAGGTGGGTGAAGTGAGAATCAGCCTGTCTGTGGCTCCACCCCAGTGTCGAGTCACCCCAGCAGGCATCTAAAGAGAGGGATGGGGGGAGGGGAAGGAGAAGTCCACAGCAGCAGTGAATTTACTAACTCCACTTCTGCTTTCCCTCAGGGTCAATATGGCCCTTCACATTCCCAGAGTTTCTGTGACCAGAGACTAATTTAATGGGGATTCATTGTAATAGGAACAGGTACAAGCTGCTCGATGAGAATTGGTTGGACTTGCTGCACTGACATAACAAAACTGTAGTGCTCGTCTATAAATAAGCCCTGGTTCCGGTGCCTAATGAGATCTTACAGGGAGCCCAAAGGAACACACACTCTGTCTTTGCTATCGGGTTCCTTTGATTCCCAATGCATAGAACAATTTTTTGCCTTTCTCCCATCTACTACTCTCAATCTAAGTTGAAACAAGACCCCCAGATTTTTCCACAGGCCAGCCAGTTCCTTGGACTCAGCCTCAGCCATGATTGGGACCAAGAAGGACTGCCATGTCCCACTCATCCAAGCCCTTGAGGAAATAAGATGGTACAGCCTTGCTTTCTTTGAAAAAATATGCAATAGCCACGCTGTTGGAAAGACCACTTCCTTTCCGTGGTATCTGAATTGGGCCGTATGGGCCAGATGCTATGGGACAAGCCAGCAGCATTGTCCTACATCTGCTTCTCAATGAGAAAAACTAAGGATGACCACCATGATGGTTAACTTTATATATCACTTGACTGGGCCATGCAATACCCAGACAACTGGTCAGACATCTTGGGTCTGTCTGCTAGAGTGTTTCAGGGTGATTTAACATTTGGATCAGTAGTCTGAGTAAAGCAAAATTTGTCCCTAGAGTGGGTGGCCCGCATTCAATAAGGCGAAGGCCTGAACAGAAGGGAAAGGCTGAACCTGCCTTTAAGTAAGGGGGCCTCTTCCTGTAGGGCTGCTTTCGGCTGAAGCACTGTTGTTTGTTTGTTTTTGTTTTTGTTTTTTCCCTGCTTCTGGAGTCAAATTAAAACTCTCTCTGGGTATTGAGCCCACCAGCTTTCAGGCTGAAACTCCCTTCTATCACGTCCTTGTTACACTGCTTGAAGACCACAAAATAGAATGAAAATATATTTATTAGAATTTATTATGCTCTTCACATTTGGTGATCTATGTTATTTATTAAATAACAGGTGACTTGAGCATTTTATTTTTTTCTAAAAAAGAAAATATCTAAATAATCTGCTTTCATATGTGTCCCTTAATGATTTTTTTCTCCAGGATCTTGGCAGAAAACGAAGGCTCTGTCCTCCCAGGACTCTGCGTATGAGGTTACTAGGGAAACAATAGATTTCCTGATCAGTTTATATTTGAAGAAAATTTTTAAAAATCTCCCTGGTGTTTTTTAATTTAAGCTGAGAAGAAAAATATAATCAATTATTTACTAAATAGATTATTAATCTGAAAGGTGCAAAGCTGTTATTGTGATGAAAAAAGTGATTTCAGCTTCATTATATAAAGCTATCCTCTCTCCTGGAGCTGACATTAATCTTCCTACTATATTAGTTTTTTAATATTCCCATGTTGCACATTTCCTTTATGAATCTGCAAGTAAAATTTTAGAATGCCTCTTACTATTCATACACCAAGGCCAAAGCCCTTATCAAAATGCTTGTCATACTGTCAAAGGTTTAAAATACCTTTATATTTAATGTCAATAGAGAAAGTTAGCCAGCATTTTGGTAAGTACTGCTGTATAATGCTAATTATTCTTTTTATCCAGAGCATAGTCACCTGCCATCTAGAGTTTAAACAAAAAACTGCAGTAAATATTCCATTCAGCCAAGGTCTTCAGGCTCCTTCTAAACTCAGATCTGGACTTCTAGGGCGCAGTTTTTTTAACTTTTCTGATGTCGAGGGACCTCTTTGTGACAGGCTACCAGATATCACTTACCCATGCTGAGGAGCAGAATCCTTCCTGTCATAGTCCAGCAGGGTCCCTCTGGTTATAAATGAGAATACTCAAAAGAGTGCTGTGACTCCAGACTTGATGGGAGGGCACAGGCTGGCTGAGAATGGCTGAAATTTACTAAGACATGAAAAGTATACAGAGTTTGTAGTATATCGTTATCTCAACAATAATTACATGCCGTGATTGCAATGACATTTCACTTTAACTTTTCGCACATTTTTAAGTATCTCCTACAGTGCTGGTCCAATGCCTGGGACAGAAATGAAGCAACGAGTGTCAGGCAGGAGTCTTGGTCTTGTAAAGCTTGTGTTCTATAGAAGAAGATAGATAAAAAACAGAGCAGATAAATTAATATTAGTATAAATCATAAAGAAGATAAACAGGCTCACGAAATAAACCTATTGGAGAAGATCACTGTGTGTAAAGTGGTCCAGAAAACCTTTTCTAATTAAGTGGTATCTGAGTCAGACTCACATCCCAAGAATATGCCTCATATAAAAATAGCTGGTAAAGTCATTCCAGGTAGAGATATCAGCAAAGGCCTGGGGAAAGAACGAGGTCCCGTAACCAAAGGAAACAGTGGAAATATTTTGAAGTAACAGAAAGAGCAATATTTGCTTTCTAAACATTTTCGATTTGAGACATGCAATAATATTACTCTCAGACACTTAGGTTTTGGAATCAGTGCATGATGGTTCATTTGTTTATTAGAACTCATTTGGTTATAAAAGATAGAAATCCAAATCAACCCAAATTATGAGCAAACAAAGTGGGGAGAAGTTGCATTTAATGGCTTATGTAACCAGAGAAGACCTAAGTATATCTGGAGATACTTGAATCAGGGATTCGATGTCACTAGCTTCTCTCTCTGCTTCACTTAGGATTTTTAATTCAGTCTCATCTACTACTAGGCTGGAACTATGGCTGCTACCAGCTATGAACTTCTGTATAGCATTCCAATGGACAAAATACCTGACAACTAAAATTTAAAGGAGGACAGGTGTATTTTGGCTCACAGTTTTAGAAATTTCAATCCATGTTCATCAGGTTTAAACAAAGAAAAGCCATGGTGGAAGGGCCTGGGGGCAGAGGAAAACAGCTCCTGTCATGGGGGCCAGGAAGGAGAAAAGGAGATAAACCCTCCCCAGAAGATCCGCCTCTTCTGGCCAGGCCCAACCTTTCAAACGTTCAGGTCTCTGCTACTGAACTCACCAGTAAATGATTCCACTGAGTACAAGGCCCTGTGATCCAGTCACCTTCCAAAGCCCTGCCTCTGAACACACAAGAGTGAGGGGGTCACCTAAGCCATAACATCATCTTCGGCAATAATACTGTAAAGAGAATTTAGTTCTCTCTATAGCATTCTACAGAGTGCCCTCTTGCTATTCACTTGTTATTGGAAAACAGCTTCTCTTTCATTTTACCGCCTCTCAGATGTGTGTCCACAGCTCTCTATGTGTGTGTGTGTCCCACTGGTTCTTGGGTGCTGTGTATTCAGCATTGTCAGGATTCACTTTTAGAGAAGGTTTTATATTCTTCTACTTTTGATGCAAAAAGTAACATTCAACCCTGCCGAAAATGGATTCAGTATTGGACAAAATTATGAATGATAAAAAAAGTTTATGTAAAATATGAAACAGCACTCTATGTTGTATTGGATTTCTTTTTAACTCCAACCCTCCTTTATTTATTCACTTATTCCCTCAAGTAACATCTATTGAACACTTAAAGAATACATTGGGAATATAAGGGCAAATAAGACAAGATCTAAATCCTTATAATAGTCACACTCTACCCTAATTGTGTGATTCTCAATAATGTCTGAATTCTATCATGTGTGGAATAAGATAATAAATAAGATTTGGGCTCCATCCTTAAGACTCTAGCAATTTGGGAATGAAACGGATAAATACATTTACAAATAATTATGTTCAGGACTATACAGCACTGTTCATGGTATATTGAGGAGGAAGTAATTTGTTTGAATTATGCAAATGTAGAAAGAGGCCCTTGAGCCCGCTCTAATGGATCTGCTTCTGTAGGACTTGATCAGGTGAAAGAGAAAAAGAAATTTCAGGTACAGGGATAGGGCACATTAAATGACTGAACAGAATGCCAAAGGATTCATTGCAGGAATGTGAACAATGGCAGTTCATCAAAGGATGTGTGATTTTTAAGAATCTCTTTGCCAGCATCTCACAGAATGGGCTCCATATGCAAAAGGCAGAGAGGATGAGAGGAAAAAGTGTTCCTAGATGCTGCCTTGCCACTTATCCAGCCCTACCCCTAAAAGAACCGTGACTTACATTGGTGCCTGTCAAGCTTCCAACACTCTGAAATTTCAAGGAAATTCCCAGGAGCTATCCAGTTTCTAACTGGAAGTGTAAGCCCCCACCACTTCATGACAAATACTAATAGCTGCCTCTCTCAGACTGCCTGATAAAAGCTGTATGCTAAGTTTCTTAACAGCACATCCAGGCAAACATCAAATAAGGAAAAGGAGCAGTATCCTAGTCACTTTCTTCTTGCTGGGACACAATACCTGACACCCACCGCTTAACGAGGAGAGGTTTATTTCGGTTCACAGTTCAGTCCATGGTCAGCTCCAAGGCAGGACAGCACGGCTGAGAGGAATGAAGGAGCAAAAGGCCCTCAACCTATGGCAACCAGGAAGCGGGAAGACAAAAGGGGAGCTAGGGAGGGAGATGTTCCCTTTCAGGGATCCATCTCCAGCAAGACTCCACCTGGTCACACACTCAGGGATCTGTCTCCAACCAGACCCAACCTCCAAACAGCAAGTCAGCAATGATGTCATCAGTGGATAAGTCCACCAGTGAATATCATGCCCCTTTATCCAATCACATTCCAAATGTATGAAGATTCATGTGGACATCCCAGATCTAAACCATAACAGATAGACACTGAACTTGCCCACATTGACAAAACCCTCATATTTTTCAATATATTTTGCGTTCTCCTGCTCCTGTAGCATCTCCTCCTATTCCTTGAGGGACGGTTCATCTTAACTCTTTTAAATGTATGTATAAATTTATTTTCAGCCCCAAAAGAAAATTTCCATGCTTAGCCAGGGTAGGAGGAGAAATAACAGGTAGATTTGACATACCTCATGCTCACGGGCACATGGAGTGACGCCAAACAAACCAAAAACAGTGCTGTGAGCAGAGCCCTAGAGACAACTCTGCCCTCCCACAAGGTGAGGCAGACACTGTATTAATGAGAAACTGTTGTTTACAGAAAGTTTAATAATTATCATCATCATTTTTTTTGAACAGTGGGCTGTGTGTGTACATAATTCAGGGCTCTAATTTAGCTGTTAAATCTAGTTACTGTATTGGGAACATTAGTTTTTCAAGATTAGAATCTCCTTACCTTTTAATGCAGCTGTGGCAACTGTATTTTGGAAGTCAGCAAAGCTGTGCCTGCTGGCAAGATTTAAAATTCTCTCAAATATCAAATATAGAGTTCATTCTATCACTTCTTTTGGTCAACGTCAGAGGGTTGTAGGGGCAATACCATTTTTAATCCCTAATAAAATCACACAGATACCACAAAGCGGTGGCTTTTAACCATAGCAGTACATTTGAATCATCTGAGGAGTTTTTTAAAAATACCACTGGCCAAGATCTACCTTGAGATTCAGATCTAAGGGATGCAGAGTGGGTGCCAGGCAACAGCGTGATTCTAAGCAGCAGCCAGTACGGACAGCCGGCGCTCCAAGGAGGGCCATAGAGAGAGAAGAGAGCTCGGGAAGCAGAAAAACCAGAATCTGAAACATACTTCACTACCTCCTGGCTTTTTCAGATTTGATAAATCACTTCTGTCTTTCCATCTCAGTTTTTCATCTTTATAATGTGAATGATGCCTACTTCAGGGGGTTATCCTGAGGACTAGGGACGATATGAATAAAGCGCTCAGCCTGGGCATGATGCAATATGTGTGGGTGTATTAGCTGAGAGCTAGCACGAGGAGCTTGGGCAGTAGGAAGGGCCTGAAGGAGGAACAGAACCTGGGACAGAGAAGAGAAGCAGAAAGACGGGCCTATACAGCAAACTTAGGGCCCTCACTGTCATAAAAATCCATTTCCTGGATCTTGTATTTTTCTTGAAGTTCAGCTAAAAGCAAAGGGTTGACTCAGGAGGAAGGAGGAATTTTACCCGGAAGAAGTCCTGCTGTGTGGAAAGCCTTTGCTTTCTTTGACCGTATTTGCACATCACTTGTGCACGCTGAAACCCGGCTCTTGACTTACTCGGTAACATGTGCTGTCCTAGTGGTTTTCCAAGTGCCGTTCTCAGAACGACAGCATTAGCAGTTTAAAATCTACTAGAAATGCAAACTCCTTGGGGCCTTTCTGCAGACTTACAAAATCACAAACTCTGGGAACGGGGAGCAGCAAGCTAACATTTTAGACCCGTTGTATTAGAGTATTAAAGCACATACCCTTAGAAATAAAATGGTTAGCAATAAGCAAACTCCACAGCACTTTTCATCTCATTCATTATATTGTATCATGTTCAATATATTCTTTATTCTTATCTTATACATCCAATAAATTCAATAAAGGGCATATCCAAACAATTAATTCCCCTTCACAGAACAGCATGCTTTAGACTTCGCTTGGTAAAGCTCCCAGACAACACCTAAATTACATTTTTACCTATTAATGTCCTTTCATATGTTTACAGTGTATTTATTCTCCTTTTAAGAGCTTCTTTTCACAATCACTGTTCCAGCTGTCTAGGTTTACTTTGCTGCTCTTTGCCATTAAGTTAGTTTTTCAAGTCCCTCGGTCTGGTTACGATGCTTTTCACAGAGCGGGGAGAGACCACCAGGGTGGGAGGTGAGAGCTTCAATACTCAAGTCTGCCGGGCTGGGCTGAATCTCCTCCCTGCTACTTAACTGGGTCTTTAGGCCAATGACTTAATCTCTGGTTTCCTTATCAATGAAAATGGAGCTGATTATTAAAACTGCCACATCTTATAAAGTTTTTGTGGACAATGTCATGCATTCAATAAATATTACCTATTGATTTCCAGAAGCTTCTTTAACAATGATGTGAAATAGTTGTAGATTTTGAAGTGAGAAAACATGAGGTGGAATCTTAAGGTTGTCCTGGGCTGTGAGATAAAGTACTCAAAACAGTGCTCTTGAATCCTTAACATGTACACAGATCACCAAGATCTTGTAAAATCCAGATATTAATCCAACACATTTGAGGTGGGCTCTGAGATACTGCATTTCCAATATGCACTACCGCTTGTCCTGTATTCAAAGCACTGAGCCCATGTCCTGGAACATGCCATATGCTCTGTAAACATTAGCCATCAGTATCATGACTTCCAGACATCTCTTTGCTTCTAATAATTTGAAACACTTGCAGAATTTTGAAGAAAGTAGACATAAAGTGGAGTATCTTTCAAAACCAGGAGGTGATTGCAAGATTTATCTATTCTTAATTGTTTTGTTTGGGTAGAAAGAGGGAGATTCATTTTTTCCAATCAGAGGGTCTTTCTTCCTGGGCTTACATTTCCCTCCAACTTGAAATGCTCTTCTCTCTCCTCCTGTTAACCACTCAAACCCTAACCTGATCCAGAGGTCAACTCATGAATATTTTGCCATACGACACACTTACGTCTCTAAAGTAGTAATACCACATTTTAAATAGAACCACGAGCACCAGTACACTTGACAATGACTACTGACCTTCAAAGTCTTTTTAAGAAACAATGGTATTTATTAGGTTACTTCTGCTATTCCTTGGAGCAGGTTAGGAACTTGATTTTGGAATTACCTCTGTATCAGTCAGAATGTACGAGGCTATGTTGCATGACAAAATATTCCAAATATAGCAGATATAACCAGTATTTATAGATTAACGCTATAGAATTTTATTTCTCATTCACATCAGAGTCAACAGTCATGGCCCTTTGCTGGAGGCCGTCCTCCCAATAGTGATTCGGAGGTTAAAGCCGTTCTGTCATGTGACTTTGCCATCTTAGAATGCTCGGCTGCAGCTCAAAGGGGAGGGGCACTGGCCATTGCCCAGAAGATTTATGACCAGAGAAGGAAGTGGCTTTCACATTCAGTTGGTCAAAACCCAACATGTAAACCCCAAGCTTAACTGCAAGCAGAATCCCAGCAAATCTGTGTGACTAAATAAAGGGAATCGTCCTGAGGCGCATTCAGCCGCGTCCTACCACCCATTCACAGTCATTTTACAGGATGTTCAGAAAGAGCCTGTACTATTTAGAGACTTTCTACCTAAAGCAAAGTTGTGTTCAGTGATGCTATATGAGTGTGCAAAAATATTGTCCAAGTAGCTCTCAGGGTGACTGGACAGGGCTTATGACAGCTGACCCCCATGGCAACTACTACTGGTCATAAATGTCCTCCATGTTATGTGAGTGTGTCAGACAACATCATTTTGTGGTATGGAGAATGAAGGGAGGCCTATTATGTGGTCATACCTAGCTATTGACCAAAAGTCATACTATCTGACTTGACCATTATTCTTGACACTTGTTATGGTTTAGATCTAAAATGTCCCTCAGAATCCTCATGTGTGGCGAGGTGGGGCCATTGAAAGGTGAATGGATCATGGGGCAGTTGTACTAATCAGTAGATTAATCTAGTGGGTTCATGGCTAAATGTGTTATTCCAAGGTGGGGCCTGGTTAAAGCAGGCAGGTCACTGGGGGCGGAAGGGTGGAAGAGTGTATTCTCATCCCTGCTCCTCCATTCTCTCTCTGTTTCCTGGGTGCCTCGAAGTGAGCAGCCTTCCTCTGCCCAAACCCTTCCACCAGGCCATTTCTGCCTTTGGAGCCAGCCAACCGTGAACTAAACCCACTAAAATTGAGCCCAA
Source organism: Hystrix cristata (assembly GCA_004026905.1). NCBI lineage: Eukaryota > Metazoa > Chordata > Mammalia > Rodentia > Hystricidae > Hystrix > Hystrix cristata. Next base: position 158,360 of record PVJO010001737.1, read on the forward strand.
GTAAACCACTCTTCTTCTAAGTTGTTTTAGAACTTGGATATCTGAGTATTTAGTCACAGAAACATGACTAATACTACACCAAAATCAAATTAACCTCCCAGAGAACTTGCCTGCTATAGGAAAGGAACTTAGATGTCTGCATGCTCTGAAGGTAATTGTAAAGTGAGTTCCAAAGTATTTTAAATGCTAGTAATATCCCCAGGATCAATGTTACAAGATGTGAGGAGGCTACTGTCAATACCTTTAATTTGTTATTTGTTAAGCAGTGTGTTTTTAAACAGAGACGAGTCATGACTTTCTGTGGATTGACTTTATGTCCTCACTGGAATAATTCTCCTCCTCCTCCTCTTTCAGCTTCTCCTTCTTTTGATTCTTCTTCCTTATTTTAGATGTCCTCTCTGTAAGCAGCTTTCTGACAAACTCCTGTTTGGTGCTCGGAAAAATATTATTGGTAGATTAACAGACTCTGTAGACATGTTGATAAAAGAAAATAAATTTAAGCTAGTGCATGTGTTTTGGGGAGTGAAATGCTAATTTAAAATCTTTCTCTCCCAGGGACAATTATTTAACATGAGTTAGATCATTTATGTAGAAAGATTCCAATCCTTTTTAATAAAAACAGCTATATTTTAATATACGCCAATTGCTTTATGATATTATCTTTCTTTCTAAATTGTTTCATGTGTACTGTTGACCTCAAATTATTAAATATTATGAATGTCATTTAAACCTTTCATACATCCTTACTAGAATGTCTCCCTTTCCAGAAGTATCTAAGTATCTACTGACTTAAATGTGTGTTCAGTATTTATATGCCTATCCTAGTTTTTAGTTTGTGTATGGGCGTCCATTATATATATATATATATTCATGAAAACACACATTTTACATATGTATATGTCTATACAAACACATATATTTTTGTCTTAAACAACAGAAGTTTATTTCTTACAGTTATGGAAGCCGAGAAGATGAAGATCAGGGTACCAAATCAGGGTGGTTTCTAGTGTGGGCTCTCCTCCTCGTTTGCAGAGTGCCACCTTCTCAGTTGTCCCCACATGATAGAGATGAGGGAAGGAAATGAGTTCTTCCCATGAGGGCACTTTGCATGACTTCACCACCCACCCCCCAGAGGCCCCACTTAACGGTACTATCACTTTAGGTATTATGGTTTCAACATGTCAACCAAAGGGGACAAAAAATTCAGTCCATAGCACATGTGGTAATATTTAAGGATTAGTCCTTTTTTCCTCAGCGTAATTTTCCAGAGGCTCACTCCATTGTATACATTGACATCATAGAGTTTGTTGCTGAGCAGATTTCCATGTATGTATATACTACATTTCATTTTTTATAAAAAAACGACACACAAATGTATTATTGTCCTGAGGCACAGGAGCATTAGACTGTGCACTTTACAATTTCTTTAAGTTGTGTTATGTTTTTTATATTTTTGACTATTGCATTTTCCTCTTTTGCTTTACAATGTGCTTCTAAATGTTACGGGTAGCTTTAATCCATTCATTTTGACTCCTATACAGTATTCAAAACAAGAAAATGTATTTATCCATTCTGCTTGTTTCTAATTTTTTGCTTTCATAAAACTTTCAATAGATTTCTTGTAAATATGCCCTTGTGTATTTGTGCATTTTCAAGACATCAGCACGGTAGTTGGATTGTTAGCTTTACCAGGTATGCACCGTCAGCTGGGCGAGACCAGGCCAAATTGTCCCCCGGGGGGTGCTGGGTGGACTTCCAGCTACCACCGACAGTCAGGAGCCTTCCTCCTGATTCCTCACCTCGTATCTGCAGGGTCAAACTGGCGCTCATGAAATAGGATTTCACTTTTAAAATTATATTTCATAGTTAAGTGCTGAGGCTCAGTACATTTCTTGCCTATTAGTCTTTGATAGTCCTGATTTTGTTTTGTTTTGTTTATGAGACAGGGTCTCACTACGTAGTTCAGGCTGGCCTGAGCTCACTGTGTAACTCTGTCTGGCCTTGAACTCATGGAGATCCTCTTGCCTCAGCCTCCAAGTGATGGGATTACTGGTGTGTGCCATCACACACAGTTGGATATTCCTGCTTTTATGAGGAGCATATCCATATCTTCTGTTCATTTTTCTATTGGAATTATCTCTTTTCTTTGTTTACTAGAGCATTTTACAAACTCTGGTATAAATACTTTGTCAATTATTCATTAAAATATCTTCCCTTAGTCTGGAACTCTTCTTTTTCACTTTATTCACGGTATCTTTTCATGCATAACAGTTTTATATTTTAATCTAACTACATATATGAAAATCTCTTACTCTATGATTGTGGCTTAATGAGTTTTGTTTACTATGTTTTTCATTACACTGACATCATGACAAAATTCCTCTATATTTTCTGTAAAGTTTGCTTGGTTTTGCTTTATACTTTTACAACTTTAATCAGTTTGAAAATAACTTCTTTGTGTATGATATGAAGAACAAATCTGAATATATGTACAAATATGTGCATATATATACACATTCCTAGAGAGAGAGAGAGGCAACAAATTATTCAATTATCGTAGGATTTTTTAGCACTTAGCCTGTGCATTCTCTATTGATTGGTGATGCCACCACAGTCACATATCAAATTCCCAATTATGTGCGAGCATCTTTCTGAACTCTATTCTGTTCCACTTGTCCATTTTTCATCCCTAGGCAACACCACACTTCCTTAAGTCCTATGGTTTCACGGTACATCTTCACATCTGCTAGTATTGCTCCCCAGCTTCTTCCTCCCTTTCAGAATTGTCTAAGCTATTCTGAGCTCTTTTCTTCCATTCAAATTTTAGAATCAGCTTGTCAAGTTCAACAAAAAGCCCAGCTGAAATTGTAATTTGAATCGCATTAGAAGAGATTAATTTGAAGATGACTGACAGCTTTTCAACATTGAGTCTTCTTGTCCTTGAACATGCTTTAATCTGGCTCTCATTTAGGTATTCTCAAATGTCTTTCAATGAAATTTCACACCTTTTTTCATAATTGAACATCTACAGTTAGATTTAATACCAAGAACCTCATATTTTTATCCCTGCCATTCATGCTATTCTACATTATCTATTTAAATCCTCACAACTTTATGAGTTAAGTATTTTCATGTCTGTTTTATAATTAAAGAAACAAAGATTCAGAAGGATTAAGTAGCCCGCCTCCTGTTGTTAGTAATTGGTGAGGGTTACAGGTGCTCTCTGATACCAACACAGTGTTCTTAACCTCCACTCCATACTTTGTCTTGTGCAGGTGATCTTCAATAGCATCATTTTTAATGAAATAACTCAAGGATATTCAAAGGCACAAAACAACAATAGCAAGAAGCACTTATTTCTGCAGAAAACATCAAAAGCAGTGCCTCTGAAACCATACTGCCTATAGGATAACCTGGGAATTCTGTTAGAATTACATCTTAATTGCTTATGTCAGGGGAAGAGCCTAAGAACATTCAGGTATTCCCAGACATATTTCAATGAAGTTTTAAATTTTTCTTCATAATCGTACATTTCTATTAGAGTAATTCTAGGTACTTTATGTTGTTTAATACTCTTTCTATTGCCTTCATTTTTTATTTAAATTGTCACAATCCAATGAATTAGAATCATATACCCATTTTATAACTAAAGAAACTAAGGTACAAAATAACAAACAGCACGTCATTGGTAGTAAGCGACCAGTAACACCAATGC
>PVJO010001738.1:0-25061 GCA_004026905.1 Hystrix cristata
GATTTAACAACTGTTTGGACTTACTGTGCAACCAAGACGTGCTGATTGGACTTACAACATACCACTCAGACTTACGACCCATATTCTTTTGTATAGTTCTGTACATATTGTTTATAGAGCTTCAGTGTCTTTTTTGGTACAGTATACCTTTTTTGTACAGTACTATGTTGTATTATATACTACAGTACTGGGGGTAAGAATTATGCAAATAAAAGCCAAGTCATCAAGTTGGAATTTCCTTTGACCCCTTCTTTGTTCTGAATATTGTAATGTACATACTACATACAATTCCTCATGTAGCAACCAATTCACTTCATGCAAGAATGTTAAGTGGCAGGAATGGAACTCAGTCACTGAACAAGGAATGTCTGTGTTGGTTTCAGAACAATGAAATGGGACTGTGATTTTATACACGATGGAGGAGAAAACTAAGTTATCACTGTAGCAATCATGTTTAGTAGAATATCCGCACACAGTAGATGATGATAAATAGTTGTAAAATAAACAATGAATGAATGAAGCCTGCACAATAAATTAGACTGGGGCATGGTCACAGATGAAGGCAAGAACCAACTTAGCAAAGTTCAGCAGCCCTATTACACTGGCCCTGAGTCAACCTAACTTACTGCTGAGCTTGTTGGCTCCTATGTGAGCCCCTAAAGTTGTCCCTGGAAGGGAAATGAGGCTCGATCCATTGGACGGATTCTAGTCCAGCAAGTGGAAGGCTCGGCCTAGAGAAATGGGCCAGGGAACCGAGTGGGAGGCCCATGAACACATAGATTCCTTCCCCACCCTACACATTCTCTTTCACTCTCAGTCTTTCACTGTATCTCCCACTAGACTTTGAAATCCTTAAAGAGAGTTAAGTCATTTTCCCCCAAAATTAGTACACTTGAAAATTTGGCATATAGTAAAAAAATTACTGTTTATTGCATGCGTAAATAACATAAAACTGCAGAAAATTGCAAATATGTAGTAATAAGACAAAACTATAAAAATTCCTCAATTGATTTCACTGCCAGTTACATCTTGCTTTGAGAGATGTAGATGACTTGGAATTAAAGGAAAAGGTTAGTAAAGATGCAGAGATGGGACAAAATGCTAAAAGATAGAGGAGGAAACCACTAACTCGAAAGTCTAGAAGCGATTAGGCTTATAAAATCCAATTGTCTGATATGGCAATTATTTCAGCATTTAAATTCAGTTCCTTCCAACTCCACTGTGGGGATTCCCACAAACTGGACACAGTTTTCCAAAGACAGTTAACTATATAGGGCATAAGATGAGGAAAGGTAAGAATGAAAAATTGGGTCAAGGTCAGATTTATGGTGTCTTTAGCCACCCCAGTCAAAATAATTGAAAAAGTACTGGAAAATTATAAACAAAATTATGTGCCACCAGGTATGCAACTACAATTAGTCCACAAGTATTACTGTTGGTATTATGAATAAAATAGCCTTACCAGGAAAAAAACACGTGAAAAGATATTTAGTCACATTCTTTGGAACCTTTAGCAGACTATGTGTGAAGAGACCAATTCCTTCCTGTGACCACAAAGGGCAAAGCCAGTGTCCCAAAGTTAGTAAGGGAACAATGTCTTTTGCTGACACTTGCACAATATTTACAATGATTAGGGTAGGGTTCTAAGTGCATTCCACCTAGTAGCTCTTTATATCTTCACAACAATCTGTTGTAAATCTCTCATTTTGCACAAAATGATTAAGAAACTTGCCCAAGATCTCATAGTTACTGCCAGGCAGGACCATGACTAAATCTGGGAAGTGTGGTTGAAGAGACTACAAAATACCAATTTTTAGAGTCTGTGGTTAGTTCTTAGGAAGAACTTACCTGAAATATTAGTAAAAATAGTCCTGTCACTCTCCTAGGATGCAGGACCATCTAGTGATCTTTTATAGAGTTTTAAAGATGCAATCAAATTTCTTATATGATTTGGATGCAAATACAGCTTGGAGGTCAATGAATATAGCTGGGGAAAGCATTCATTTTTCACCATAGTTCTTTGCTTTTGTAAAGATTATGAACTGAAAATTTTACCCCATAGAGTGCTTCCTCAAGATAATGCTTCTGTATTTCCTACAAACATGACATCTTTTTAAACTTCAAGGAGTGCATTTAATAGGAAGTATGTGAATTAAGCTGAGTTCTAAAGTGTAGGCAATCAGGCACAGACACCAGAGGAAAGCATGCTCAAAAGCAGAAATGAACTTGGCCTACTAGAGGATCTGAATGGGCAGACATGGAAAGACTGGTCTGATATGGGATCTGAGAGGCAGGCAGAAGTCATAAAATGTACACTTTGCTAACCAAAATAAGGAATTTGATGGGAAGCTCTGTGTGCGTGTTGCACAAATATGAATGTGCTTTAACAAACTCATATTTTGCTTGAATTTGTATTTTCGATATGTACACAAAAGTACAAGGAATTATACAGTAAAAGCCTATAGGCCATTGGTCCCTAAGAAGAGACATACTAAATAACATTTTAACTCCATTTTATTTCCATCATGATTCCATTATAGTACTTCTCTTTCTCATCCCACTTCTTCAACATATAATCTTTGAATTCAGTGGTTTTAGTTACAGTGTTTATATGTTAATTTATTTTTTAACATATATAAGGAGTTTCAAATAATTACAATACTATCTGAGGATTTTTAATAATTGAATACAAAATTTCATATTGTATCATTTCCTGTAACAATTTTTCCTCAATATATTTGTAAATATTTGTGAGATGTACCCGTGATATGTGTGTAGTCTATTAGGTAGATATGCAGCAACTTTTTTCTCTATTGTAATATCTACGACATTGTTTTTTAAATTTTTTTTATTTTTTACCAAGAACATGTATTGGTACATTGTATACGTAATGATCATAATCAACATGGTTATTTTTTACCTGTACATGATGCATCTTGGTTTTTCCCCCTCTTCCCCTCCCCTCCCTTCCATTTACCCACCCCTCTCTATTTGCAACAAGTTTATTTACATTTTTCCATTTTTTCCTTTTCATCTTATTTTCCTTTTAACCTTCCTTCTTTATCTCCATTTTCCCTATCTAGTTCTCCTCTCTTTTGAATACTATCATTATATATATATATATATATATAATGATAGTATTTTATATATATATATATATATATATATATATATATATATATATATATATATATATAAAATATCTCTTATACCCCTTTGTCCTTATTTACACTTATGGCATCTCATATCAGAGAAACAATTTGATGCGTACTGGTAAGTGTCTGATTTATTTCACTTAATAGTATGTTCTCAAGGAACATCCATTTACATACAAATTACTCTAGTTTATCCTTCTTTATGGCATTGTGTAGAAAAACCACATCTTCTTTAGCCATTTATTAGTTGTTGGGCATTTAGGTTGCTTCCAAGACTTAGCTATTACAAATTGTGTTGCTATGAACATGGTTGTGCATATATCACTGTGGTATGATGAGGCATCTGAAATGAATAAACATTTCTCAGACAAAGAAATAAAAATAGCAAATAAGTATATGAAAAAATGTTCAACATCATTGGTCATTCGAGAGATGCAGATCAAAACAACACTAAGATACCATCTCCCTCCAGAAAGAATAGCTATTATCAAGAAATCAACCAATAACAAGTGTTGGCAGGGCTGCGGGGAAAAAGGAACCCTCCTCCACTGTTGGTGGGAATGTAGACTGGTCCAACCACTGTGGAAATCAGTGTGGAGATTCCTCAGAAAACTACAACTAGAGGTTCCATTTGACTCGGCTATTCCTCTGCTTGGTATCTTCCCAGAAGAATTAAAATCATCATATCACAGTGATATATGCACAACCATGTTCTATGACATATTTTTATATAAAATGCTCACTCTTGCCAAAACTACTTCAATGGATATGGTGGTATGTGCTTTATTGTTTGAGAGGTGCTCCCAAATATTTTCAGTATGCATAAAATATCCACAAATGTAACAATTCACCCAAGACTCCTTTGCAGAAGGAGACTGTTGGCAAGAGGACGCATATGTCAGTTCACCAGTAACTCGTTAGTGTGTGTGCCGTTAACATTTTTCTCTGCCTGATTTATTGATGACTGATAAAATCTTGAAAAAGTTTACATTTGCAAATGTGGAATTATGAAGTCAACTCTGTCAGTTCTTGTCTTCATATTTCATACTTAGATTGAGATTTTAATTTTTTATATAGTCCTAGTGAAATTCTCCCTTTATCTCCATAATGTAGTGAATCACTACACTGTGATTCACTTTGTCATGAGAATTTCTTTTTTTTTAAGTAGGAAGGATATGATGTGAAGGTGTGAGCACTACTGTGGCTGCCGTATGGAGGAGGGAATGTGGGAACAAGGGAACAAAAGATGGTGATAAATTAGCAACCTCCAGAAGCCCGTCTAAGAAAGAGATAATGAGCACCTGAAGTAAGCTGTTATTTTTCTAAGTGAAGACACCCTCAGGTTTGTGATATATTTGGAGTAGTTAAGATTTTCTGATTAATTGAATATGAATATGAAACAAAAGAACTTCTGGCTTCAGCAACTGACTGGAAGAAGGGCAGTGTCTTTGTCTTCTAAAGTGCACGTGAGGCACAGTGTATCTTCTGGAAGTAACTGCCCCGATATCTCCATGCTCTTTCAACCCTTGCCATGCCACAGGTGGGGTCTGCTTCCTCACCTGGAACCTGGTCTACATTCTGTGACTTCTTTTCTTAGTAGAACATGGAATTATCAAAATGCTGCTAGCAGACTCCTGAGGTTCTTTCTGGGTTTCTGCCAGGTAGGTCCACTGGAAAACAGAACCACCATGATCTCAAATACGTATTTGTGAAAAATTGTATAACAGTTTGTGAATAATTGCTATTTTTAGCTATCAGATCTTGAGGGTATTTTCTATGGAGAAACAGACAACCAGAATAAAATCTATTAAAAGAATGTCTTTCAGAAAAAGCATTGGGTAGAGAAAAAGAGTTGTCTTTGGGCTTTATTAACTTTGAGATCTGTATTAGCCATCTTTTTTTGAGATTTTTGAATGAACAATTAGATACAAATGTCTAGAGTTTCTGGTAGGATTAGACCTACAAATGAAAATTTTGAAATTAACATACAGATAATATTTAAATATTCAGGACTAGGTAAGTTTATCAAAACGGAGTCTATTGGTAAGAAAGAAAACAATGTCATCGATTCTAACGTGCAATTGTTAATTCACCAACCCATTGATTTTTCTATTTGACAAATATTTCAGGACATTGTGTATATTATTAATTCTATTATGCTTCACGCTTTTTTCTGCGTATGTGGAATTCATGTTTGTCAGCGTTGTAGTATGCATTGAATCACTATATAGAATATAAGCATCAGTGAAATCAAGTCCACCTGAAAGGAGTGAATTCAGTAGCAGTAAGGGATAAAATTTCTCAGCTTGCTTTAAGACTGGGTCACTCCTAAGTGATTCAGTTTTTGGTTGTATGTCATATTCAGAGATGTCATAAAATACTTAAGTTTAACTTAATGTTTGGTAGAACTAATGTTGCTCAGAAGGATAAATGTTAGAATGCAAAAACATACTTTAAAAACTCTAGAAAGCATTAAATGAATGAACCTTATTTTATCTTCTTTTCAGCATTTATCATAATTTATGAGCCTACTAAACTCCATACCTCAGAAAAATAATTTTTAAAAGTTGAACACTGGTTCAAAGTTTTCAAAAAATGATATTTATCTAGCATTTACTACGCTATTATTCTTTATGTATATTCTCCCGTTAACTAGTTAAAATAAATCTGCAAGACAAAAAGGTATTAATATTATTATTCACACGCAATATGTACCTCTGGGAAAATGTCCAAGCAAGGATTTAACAAACATAGGCCCTTCTGGCTCCCAACTAGGGACCTCTAACTCTATTTTCTGAAGAATACCTTGAATCTTAGCACCCTGGTTCTGCTGGAAAGAAAACCAAGGCACAGAGACATGAAGAAATGTTTCCAAGTCTAGTAAATAGTAAGAGTCAGGATTCAAACCTGGCTCCATCTAGTTCCAAATCAAAGGATTTTCCCATCCTCCCATTCTGCATCATCCACTTTGCTCAAGCCTCATCACTATAGGAGGGAGCCATATTCTTTCCCAACAATACTGTTGACCAATAAAATAGGAGTTTCTCTGGTCTCCAAAATACTGAGTGGAGATAGTCTACCCTTTCTTTACATCTGATATCTTCACCTCTACAAAAGAAGTTAGATATTTGAAAAAGAGTTGCTTTGTTACCCTTTAGTGGTCTCTCCTATGTGAGCTGCCTGCATGCCTGCACTCCTCTTGATGGGGAACCTCATTTGTATAGACTACATTTCTGTGAGAGAAACTCTGCAACCCTGCTAATGTGCCTGTGTGTGGATTGGTCCACTTGAAGTTGGCAGAAAAGGAAAATAAATGTTTATATGCCTTTTCGATAACAACATTTTTCCCCTTTTCTTAATTCTTTCTCTGTGTTTTAGTTAATTTAACATCGAGAGAGAGAGAGAGACAGAGAGAGGCAGAAAGAGACAGAGAGAGGCAGAGAGAGACAGAGAGAGAGAGGAGATCTGAGTGGCCATTCCTAGAAAAACTTATCTCTCAATATTTTACAAAATAGTAGAAAACTCATTTCCAAGACTCCAACTCTCAGCTTCCAGATGCGTTGCATCTTCTAAACTCCTGTTCAGAAATTGTGGAGAGTCTGGAGAGGCAACAGGGAGAAAGTGTTAAATACACGGACTGCCTTTGAAACTGTAATATTGATTATCATTTGGTTCCTATAAAAACTCAAATATTCATAGATTACCTTAACAAGTTTTTACCTACAAAAGTTATTGGATAGCTCTGGAACAGATATGATGGCCTGAATCTTTGCTTAAGTCACAGTGCTAGCAAATCTGAGTGTGCTGGGAGAAAGTGCCAGGAATTGGATGAGGCACCGTATCAACACCACCATCACTCATCTTAATTTCCATGAAATAGTTGATTTCCTTCATGCCCAACATAATTCCTTCTATAGTTCCTGAGCCTGAACGAATGTGCATGACCACTGCACCACAAACATCCATCTGTCAGAAGAGAAGATGAGGAGCAAGTGAAATTAAACCATGGCTCTCTAATTTCCCTTAAAAGCTGCCAGTGAGTGAGAGCATCAGCTGCATCATATTGGGCCGCGCAGCCTCTCTTCACCAGGCCATGAGGCACATCCTGTGAATAGGGATGACTCCTCACCAACAGGTGTCAGATGGCTCTGCCAACCCACCGCCTGTTGCAATGGACTAGAGCAGCAGCACATTCTTGTAGCATGCAAGGATGATGACAAATAGCAGGCTTGTGTCTCCTCACGGAGGGCAGGGATCAGGTCGGGGCAGGTGTGAAGAGCAGGCCCAAATGCACAAACGCATGTTCTCAATCCCAGTAGGATGTACTGCCAACTGCCACACCGGCGGTCTGTTGGCTTCCACTCGGTAGTTCCACGGAGCTTCTGAGTCAGCATCAGCTCTCGGTGAAACTGGTTATAGCAGCACCATACAAATGCTGCAAGTCTTAAATTTTCAAAATTCTTATGTATCTGTTACCACATAAACAGCCTTACATGCTGCACAAGTTTTGACGTAATGATGGATATTATACAGAGAAATAAACCAAAGCTTAAAACAATTAACTCTCAAAGTTACATGGTTCATTCAAGAAGAAGCAGAACAGATCTGGCTTACTTAATTCTCAGCCTTGTATTCTTTTCCAACACTCTATACTGCTGAAATATACATGATTAACATTTAATTCTCAGAGACTTTGGGAGAACAGTTGAATTATACTGTTCTGAAATTGATAGAATTGGAGAACAATAAGTTCATTCATTAATTTTTCTAATATCCTTGTTCATTCATTCAGGGCAATTAAAGAAAAAGAGATACAGATTATCTTATTCATGCAGATAGAGTATCATTTTGGTTATCTATTAGCCACATGCATTTCTCAGCTACTGCTGTGGAAATTACTTAGTTTCAGGGTGTCTCGAGTAATATATATTAGTATGATCATATGCTTGTTCCTCTAGTATCAACTATAAGACATGATTACATTATCCTTGGAGATTATATATATATTATATACATTATATCTTGGAGATTATATATATTGTATGTATTACTTATTCTTGGAGATTATATATGTTTGGAGAGAGAGAGGAGAGAGATTCCTATAGACTATATACCTATATATCTGTGTGTGTGTATATATATATATATATATATATATATATATATATATATATATATGGGAGATATATATATGATAGGAGATCTAGGAATGCTTTGGTGACTCCATAATCATTACAGCCCCCGTATCATTGTATGTTTCTATTTTGCCATCCTACAATTCCATCTTCTTGCTTATAGTTTAAGCTGCTCAATTTTATCTTCAAGGTCAAGAATCAGTTCCAATATAAATATTTGCATAGTGTCCAGCATAAAGGAGAAAGGATACTGAAAAGAACCTGTCTGTCTCCCTCACAGTATTTCCTGGTAGTTACATGTAGGGCTTCTTACAACCTATTGGATAGCACTTTCGTGATCACACCTGTCTACAAGAGAGACTTGAGAGTCTACAATTTCAAAAACACGTGGTCCATTAATATTAGGAAGGAGGGAGAGTTTGGGAGATCGGATTTTGGTGGGCAAAATGGTGGCTTCATCAACCTGTGGAGACTCAGTCCGTGTGAAATCAAATGGAAAATCTAACACTGAAAAATATAGGCATCAAACAGATAATGAAAAACATTTCCAAAAGCAACAATACTAAAGCTAATTTTTCCGAGTACTTTCAAAATGTGATTCTCTGAAATAAATTTTTCTTTTTTTAAACCCTAACTCTCATTCCCAAAGGCTCTGTAAGACAGTTACTGTTTACCTAGCAGTTTTACCAGCAAGGAAACTGAGATATAAACAAGTTAAATCCATTGCCTAAGGTCTCATAACAAGCAAACTGCAGAGCTGGGGTCCGTATGAATGTCATCTTCTATCAACTATTGCCTTGCGTTGGCTTCAAGACAACACACATTAGCGTCTCATTGGAAAGACTCAACATGAGTCCTGTTTAATTTATAAAACCACAAGAAATGAAGTGACATATTTATGCTCACAAAAACAAGTGGCCAAAAGCTGGTTTTGACCCAGTGTTTTCCATTATGCCCTAGTATACATAGATTTATGTATTAGCAACCCAAAAGTCAATTTACAAAAAAGTCCCACAATAATTAAGAAAGAGACAGAGACAAAATCTGCACAGCATCCTTCATTTGACCATTTCTCAATCCAGTGATGGCTTTCATCGCCTTCATTGAATTTGAACAGAGCTCATTGCTTGAATCAATATGTTGCTGACATGCATGAGGCAGATCAAGCGTTTTTTATTTGATTGATTATTCGATGATGGAACCATGAAGGGTCTGTTTGGTTGTCTTTGTGAAATCAGGCAAAAGGAGATTCCTTGAGACCACATAAGCATTCTGGCGTTACTCAAAGGGAGGTTCTCAGCAGTGCATGAAGAAAAACACATAGAAACCTCTGGCTTAAATGTAGATAGGAGTATGGGTTGTTTGGGAAGATAAAGTGTAGATCTTCACCTTAACACCAAGTTAGCTGTTGGATTTAAATTATTTTCAAATTTCAGCTAGTATTAAGTGTGGGTTTGATATTATTTTCTGCTTTTAAGGGAGGTGGTATATGTGAAACATTGACGATATTTAAAACTTGGCTTTGCTGTTCAACTGTAGTCTCAAACTCTCGCCTTGACACCATGATGCCTTTCAGTAAATCGAATCATGCTTCCTTCCCAGCTCATGGCTGAAAGAAAAGTTGATTATCAGTCTGTTATCAGAATGTCCCCAAAAGGCTCATGGGATCAGAGGTGGGGCCTTTGGAAGGCGAATGGATCATGCGGCCTCTAAACTTATAATCCACTGATTAGTTCAGAGTTGTATGTGCTGTTAGGAGGTGGGGCCTGGTTGGAAGAAGCAGGTGACTGTGGGAAAATCCTAGAAGGGTATATTTCCTTACCAAGCTCCTCCTTTCTCTCTGTACTTCCTGGTTGCCCTTGGATGAACAGCTCTCCTTAATCCAGGCCCTTGACCATACCACTTCTGCCTCGCAGTGGCCAACCATGGAATAGAACTCCTGAAACTGTAAACCAAAGTGAACCTCGCCCCTTTTAAATTGTGGGCATGGGGTATTTTGTCCCAGGGAAGAGGAAAGTGACAAAAGACATCCTGAAACTGGGGTCTTTTGCAAAGTGGGCATCTACTGAAAAGAGGAAGAATAACACACTGATTCTAATGTCATGTATGTCATTTTGCATTTCATTGTCCCATTTGGTTATCACACAACCCTATATCATAAATGTTATAGCTCTCTGCTTTATAGGTAAGGACATGGGGCCTCACAAATGTTGCTCAATCTCTCATTATAATCTTTCACATTATTTCTGAGGGTTTCCATGATAAGAATGGAATTGTTTTTTTCCTTGTTGTCTTGGGAAAGGTAATTAAGCAAGGAAACAGAATAACATTATTGAACCAGAAGCAGTGGTGTAAACTGTAGAATACAAAGGAAACAAAGGATGTAAATAAAAAGTAAGCAGTACACTTTAAAGTGTTTAATACATAGAGATATTTAAAAAAAAACTCATAGTCTTTCAAAATTACATGCATGCCTGGCACATGAGTATAGCAAAGCTCCAGAGCATATCACAGAAGACTAATGTTCATTGGACAATGGTTTTGAGAGAAGATATTTACAACATAATTTACATGATTGTATTGTGCTGATTAAAAATTATTAGTTTGTCTGTTTTGTTAGAGTACTAAGAAAAATCCAAACTATCTTCCTCTCCTTTTTTAGTATTAGCATTTGTACATTTCACCTGGATTGAGAAGGTCCTAGAAACATTTGTGGGCTAGTCCATGTCCCATAAAAATGAAATTTGATCTCTAACTTTAAAGGACTTCCAAATATCATCCACTGTTGTTGGAGTTTAAAATGTTGATGGTAAAAATTGGTGTTTCTGCTGGATGGAATGCCAGTGTCTCTAGTCCCAGCTATTTAGGAGACTTAGTTGGGAAAATTGTTTAAGCCCAGGAGTTTGACATGACCTTGGGCAAAGAGAGAAAATGTGACATAAAAATGTTGTTTTTATTTAATTTTAATTAATCAAGTAATCTATATTCCTCATAAACAATAATGCCAAATAAAGTATAATGAGAACACACTTAGTATACATACTCTGAATCTACAATCAAAAAATCCTAATGCCTAGATTATAAAAAAAAAGCTTCTATATACATTTATTGAGACTTTACTGTTATTAAATCAGTTTTTCAACCTCAAGACTTCTAGTATTTTGGGTGGAATAATTCTTTGTTATAGAACATGTCTTACATATAGTGCAGTTCTCAAACTTTTTGGCACCAAGGACCAGTTTCATGGGAGACAATTTTTCCACAAATGGGGGTAGCGGCAGTTTAAAGATGATCAAGTGTAGTACTGGTCTGTAAATACAGATGAAGCTTCGCTTGCTCACCTACTTCTCCCCTCCCTCTCTGTGGTACAACTCATAACCTCAGAGGTTATGGACCCACATGAGTCCATGGCTTGTGGGCTGGGGACCCCCATTAAGGTATTTAACAATACCCCGATTTTTACCCACTAAATGCCAGTAGCACCACCACCAAGCTGTAAAATCAAAAATGTCTATAGACCTTGTAAAACATCCCTTCAGAGCCCAAATCACTCTGATTTAGAACCACTGGGTCAAAAGGCATCAAATGTACCATTTTCTCAGAGCACCAAGAAGTAACTGTTATTTTTGCTTCATCTTACAAGTAAGAAAGCTGTTAGTAAACAAAGCTGAATAAGTTAGTGGTTCCTTCAGTAATTAAAAAGAAGAAAAAAGATTTAGACATAGCTGCTCCTATATCCCAGTCCATCTCTCTCACAAGACTAAAGAATGAAATAATAAAACATAACCATCACGAAGCTTGTCTTTCTCAGTGTTTAACGATAGGCGATGTGCATTGTTCTCTGTAGATAAGTATAGATCTAAATTATTACTTTAAATACACATGTGTTACCCACATGTGGGAATACTCATCAATTTAGCAGTCTTTATGGAATATTTATGTCACTTTTTACTTTCAAATATTGCAAACATTACAGTTAGCATATTTCTACACTTTGCTATGCCTACTACATTTCTTTCATTTTTCCTTTAGTTAAAATTTCATCAAGGAATTCAATATCCCAAATGTAACATGTCTGGATGAAAAGGTGGTGATAATAATACTTACAACAGGAAGGATATCATCCATAAACTAGGATAATCCCAGGAAAACTGGTGTATTAGTCATTTTCCTGTCATTAGGACAAAATACCCAACATTCAGAACTTAAAGGAAGAGAGGTTCATGTTGGCTTATGGTTTCAGTCTGTTGTTGCCTGAGTCCAAGGCAGAAGGAATATGGCAGAGGGGCATGGCCAAGGAAAGGGTGCTCCATCCTTGGCAGCCAGGAAGCAGAACATGAAGGGAGAAGCTCACAGTAAGTATACACTTCTTCAGGACTCACCTGTAATGGCCCACCTCAAACCAGGCCCCATCTCCTAATAGACAATTCAGCTGCAAAATTCCTCCATCAGTGGATGAATCTGCTAATGAGTACAGGGCCCCTATGATCCAATCACCCTCCAAATACATGAGACTTTCGGAGGACATTCTACATCTAAACCATAACATTCCTCCCTGCACACGGCTCTCAAAAGACTCAGGTACACCTCATTGCGCAAAGTGCATTTAGTCCATTCTAAGTACTGCCAGAGTCTTAACAATGGTGTTGAAATGTTCAAGTCCAGAATCTTACCTGAGACTTACAGCAAACGCTTAGCTGTGAGCTCTTCTAAAAATGAAAAAGAAAGTTAAACGCTTCTAACATACAATGGTGCACATAAGCATTCCCATTCCCAAAGGGAGAAATAGGGGAACAGAAAAGATTCAGACAAAAGCAAGATTGAAACACAACAGGAGAAACATTAAACCATGTAGCTCCCTGTACACTACCCAGGGGAGACTTTGGTGCGATGTGAGCTGCTGAGGACTCTGGCAGCCCCAAGCCTACGGCACTGCCAGTGGCCACTCGCACGGCCTGTCATTTCCAGCAGCTCTGCTCCCGGCCTGCTGCTCTCCTCAGCAGATGTCCCACGTCCCTGGCCTCTCCGATTTCCTGGAGTCCCCACTGCACTTTTGACATCAGTCTCGAAGCTCCATGGATCATCATCTCAGGGTCACCGAGTGGAAACTAGAGGACATTTTTGCTTGGCCTCCCAGGCCCTCTTCTGAAATCGGAGTGGACACCTCTGCGACACCGTAACTTGCATTCTGCATGCCTGAAAAACTAGAACCACATGGTTGATGCCAAGGTCAGCCACAAATCTAAGCAGTAATCAGGTCCCCCTGAACCAGGGTGCGGCAGCCTCTGTGATCCCGTATGGCTGACACTTCACTAGGTGTTCCTGATCTACAGGAGCATCTTAGAGAGCATCTTAGAGACTGAGTGTCCAAATTGCAACCCCAAATCCACTTATTTATCGCCAAGTCCCAACACAGCAATTAAACCTGAATACTGAGGTTTTCACTTAGAAAAAAATAACTCATACATTAAAAGAGAAACACAACAGAGTTTTCAGTGATGCCACCACCCACTGCGGCATGCAAGCTATAAATTCAGCACCACAGCCACAGACTCTCATGTCCAGGGAAATCTTTATAGATACGCACCTTCGAGCATGCAATGGGAGGGATCTTGCTGATCTCTGAGATGCTCTCAAGACATCTTTTTCTTGTCCCTCTACAAAGTACTTGGCTTAATGTTACGGCTAACTGGTTTTAGCAACCATGCTCTCCTTCACCACAACTTTGGATAATTCCTTTCTAGAGAAACTGTAAAATTTCAAATCATTCTGCTCTGCTATTTGTTCCTAATTCTCACTGTAGATATGATTAAAAGTAGCCAGAAATTCCTGTGCCCAAACCTGAATCTGGGCTACCTCAAAATATCTTCCACAAGATAAATTCATTCACCACCTCTAATCTCAGTTTCTTATAAAATCTCAAGGCATGAGCCAAATGAAGACAAATTCTCTGCCAGGATATAGCACACATGTCCTGTAGTCCAGCTGCCAGTGGTGTTCTTGTTCCTAACTGAAACATCCTGATCCTGGCTTATACTGTCTACATTCTCCTCAGAATTCTGGTATTCTGATATTCTATTTTCCCATCAGTCTCAGCTTAGAGCTTTCTAAGGCTGCTCTAGCCTGTACCTCTAAACCTTCCCAAACTCCTCCAAGAAACTAGTTCCAAAGTTTTCTGAACCGCCTGGTCAGGTACAATTACAACAACAATCCTAGTCTTGGTTGCAATATCTGTAATCAATCACTTTCCCTTGGTTATAGCAAAATATCTAATATCCAAAACTTAAAGGAAGAAAGGTTCTTTTTAATTTATGGTTCCAGTTACTCGTCATCTGGCTCCAAGGAAGAAACAAGACAGCAGAGGGACATGGCAGAGGAAACGGTGCTCAACCCTGGGCAGTTGGGAAACAATGACAGAAGGAAGGAGCCTGGAACAGGAACACATTTTTTCTGGTCACAGCCCCAGTTATCCTCATCCAACCGGCCCCACTTCCTGACAGCACATTCAGCTACTAAACTCATCAATGAATGAATCCACTGATGAGTATAGGAGCTCCGCATGCTGACCACACTCCAAACACAAGAGACTTTAGGGAACATTTTGGATCTAAACCATAACAACTGTCATATATTTTTGTCCACATTGAACTCACTTTTCCAAAATTAGCATATACTAACAAGATTTTTTTTCTATTATTTAAACTTGTTTTCTTTCTCCAAAGAGAACATAAAATTTTCCATAAATTCATCATGATCTTCCCAGAAAAGAGAACAATTTCTTCCCAAATAAGGAGTGTGGGAATCTACACTATAATTTTCAGACTCTAGGAGAATAGCTAATCTCATAATTAAATACTGCTTCCTTTCAGAAGTATCCAGAAGTATTTCCTGTCTCAGATAGGCTGAATTTATATATTCTATTTGCCTTTTTTAAATTTCCCATTTGTTGGGACAGAGAATCATATTTCTATTTTTAATAGTCATTTTTGTTCTGTTCAATAATGATTGAATACTCTATGCTAGGCAGCATGCCAGATGTTGAAAATACAGTACATCTAAAGTTCACCAGGTTCTAGTCCTCTGTGTATAAAATACAGGCCTTTAAAATGTAAAATATTAAGTGTTCCTCTTCTACCAGTCCATTCACACGAGACCTCAGTTGCTTGAGCTCCTGAGCCTCCACTGCCCTCTGCATGGAATGATATATCTCTCCATGTTGTCTTTCATCATCCATCTGAAGGACAACGTCTATGCATTAAAAAGCCAACCAAAGCTTCTTCACTTCTGTGAACACATCAGTGTTGCCAAAGGACTATTTGTTTTGTGTTCTAACTGGGTCATATCCAGTCAGACACTTCTCATCCCCTTCTGCAATGATTTGTTTACTTGTCTTCCTAGAGGATCAGGCACAATGATCTTCATCTTTGTGTTCCTGAGGCCCGTGTCATCTCTCAAATACCCAAAGGCCTCAGTATGCACTTCCTAAATAAATGAGATGAAGAGGGGCAATATGTGAAGATTCTTGGCTTTGCACATTTAATGCCTCCAACACAGCTCCAAAGGACAGGAGAGCAGAAAATTCACTCAGGAATGCCTGAGTCAGCATTAGAAAATTTGCTGGATGGCAGGGACTATTCTGCTTTTTTCCTAGGGAGGAAATGAATCCTAATGCCTTAGAGGGCAAACAGAGAAACAGTCTATTCAACAGCATGGAGTATGAAATTTAAAGTGGACACGAAAGCTCAGGAAGTCTTCTTGCTGGTCACTGAATAGCATCTACATAGTTTTGAACTTCCAGAGTAGTCTGTTTGGATAATATCTGTCGAGTTAAAAAATATTATGTGGTTAATAGGAAGCAAAGAAGCAGAAAGCAAGTGATGAAAGGCTGATCAAAGTCCAATATTCACATCATCCTGTGATTTTTATGTTTTGTTGCTCTTGACTACAATGGCGTAAGAAACTTGCAGACCAGCAACACATAATTGATTAATCTATTTAACCTCGTTGCTTTTCTCAGTACCTGATAGAGCAAGTCCCTATTTAATGGTTGTTGGGTTTCATTACAGGGCCCATTTCTTTTACAGGAATTTTCCATAGCTGTACAAGGGGCAGTGTGAAAGCTACCTTGGGTACCCTCAGTGTTTTCAAAGACAAGGTTCATCTCAGACTTCTAAAAAATGACCTATTTTCAGCGATGGGCTGGAAGTAACTCACGCTGACTTGTAAGAACCAGTGGTTAAATATAAATGAATTTTGTGAGCCACTTGTAAAACCCCAACACCTTGAAACTAGCCAGCGGGACAGCATTTGCAGCCTAGGATTTGTCCAATATTATAAATCAGGGGCATTCCGCATGCCTCACAGACAGCCAGTTCCCTACTGCACCACTGCCTCATTCAGAGTACCAGGACCCGTCTTCAGGTTTAAACAACCCTCTGCTGGAGCTGAATCCTTATTAACTCCAGCCAACAGAAAGCTGATGTAGCTAATGGCTAAGAGTCCAGGGAAACGGAAAAGAAAAAATGACGTCTAATATTGGGCTTGGTAAGGTGCTCCTCTATGACACCTACCAATTTAGGATACGTGGATAAAAAGTACACAATTGGGGCTGGGGATTTAGCTCAGTGATTAGAGTGCTTGCCTTGCAAGCATAAGGGCCTGAGTTCAATCCCCGGCACCACAAAAAAAAAAAAAAAAAAAGTACACAATTTGAACTCAGACTATATTCTCAGGATGAGATTTTTAAGTAGCTAGAAGCTCCAGTTTTCTCATCTGTAATTGGAGCAAAGCAATTAACTACCACAATGACTAGCTATGATTATAATCAAGATAGTGTATAAAATGAAATTAGTAGCAACCATTTCGTGAACACATATCACATAGGATCATGAGTTGTTTCAGACACACAATTTCTTATCTGATGTTCATGGGGACAGTCTTATCTTATTTGTTTGTTTGTTTGTTTTTTGTGCCTAGTATCAAACTCAGGGCCTTGTGGTTGCTATGCAAGCACTTTAACCACTAAACTGAATCCCCAGCATTAACTTGAGTTTTGAGATCATACATTTTTACAAAGGTAAATGTTATTTTTGAGAAATATTGTTTAGTAATGTTTCAAATGTGAATGAGGAGACAAGTATGTTAATTATCCAAGAAGGGTCTAAAGCGTCTCTCTGTACTAAAAATATTCATATTTCCATAGTGAAATATGTGAAGATTCACATTCACTAAGACTAAGAAAGACTACAAATAACCCCAAATAAATTCAGTTCATATTTAGGCAACAAATGAATCCACGTCAAATTACAAAAATATTTTCAGTTTTCTGGGCCATTTAGATTTTCAATTGTAATTGGAAACTTGCGGTGTATATTATTAATATTATTGTCAGTTGGCTACATTCAGTGCAATTATTTTATAATGGATATTTTCTGAGAAATTTGGACCCAAAAAGTCAAATTTGCTCTCCCTTAAATCATCAATATATTTCAAAGGTTTAGCTTTATCTCAGATACTGGCTTTCACATCCAGAATTGATATAAATATTCTTTGTGGAACTCAAAATCCGAAAACAATTATGTACTCTAACATGTACTAATGAAAATGAAAGTTAAAAAAATAACCAAAGACAGATACTCCTAGCAAAAATCGTATTCATCTCTTAATGAGCTGCTGAAACATACTGTCAGCTTTTAGTATAAAGTATTTGGAAAACTCATCATCAGCCTAAATTCTCATGAAAAAAATTGTCTTCCTCTTCAAGGAACAAGGCTTTACATTATGTACTTTCTCCAGCCTCAAAAAAATATAGAAGTATGCATTTATGTTTCAAAGCTCCAAAAGTTGCAGTGACTTTTTTTACATATTTCTATCACAGGATATTTTATTTCTTGTAACAAATTTAAATGAACAATTCCCTGATTTACTAAAAAGACAGCAGCCCAAATTTCTACATTTTGATTCTGTGAGGCTTAATATCCTACTTTATGATTTCTTAACAGGATGATTGCCAGGGTATTTCTAGAGTGGATATGATTATATTTGTTGATTGAGTTTGTTAATAATATACTTGCATTTGACCTCTTCTAGCACAAACATAAAAAAGTGCATTGCAGACATTAATGCTCCCAGATCGTCTGCCCATTAGGACATTAAGGAACAGATCTGATTAAAGAGACTTGTACCCTGTACTTTACAGGCAAAATTACTCATAGTTCTTTGGATTAATTGAATGTTAAAGACTGCAGACTTTAAACCCTTCTAGGCAGACAGCTTTCCCCCATAGTTCTCTCAAGCAATAACCAGAACAAAAAAGACAAAAAGGAAAACTAAACATCTAACCATTTTTAGAAAAAGAACTTTGTTCAGTCTTCCTGATATGCCAGACACTTTGCACACTCTCTTTTTTAATTCACTTGACAACTCAGAACTAGGTATGTATTATTAGTTTTTGCCTAGATGAAGAAATTTTGAGGCTTAGCTTTTTAAAAGCAGAAGACTCCTAGATGTTAGGAAGTATTTATTGAAAAAGGTATTTATTGAATAAAAGCAAAAGGTAACAACATTTAATCACCCCTGACTATGTTTCAGATATTGTATAGAAATGATATCTTGATGTTTAGAGCTGCCCAGAAAATCAATATCCATATTCCTACAAATGAGAGCATGAAGTTTAGACAGATTAAGTCAATCAAGAGCAAAAATCTAATAAATAACCAACTGAGATTTAACTCTTTGAGTCTGACTTCAGAGCCTAGTACTTTCCACTACTTAAGGCTGTCTGCCAAATCAGCTACAGTGGGCAATTAGTTATCTTTGCCTTCTAGTAGGTCTTGATCTGGGTGAGATTAAAATTTTTAAACCCATGACTAATCTGAGAGTGAAGACAGGATCAATTAAAATGTGCCGAAGTTGTGTACTTCCATCTTTGGGGAATAGATGCTTCTCCCCATTTTGTTCTTTCTTTGCGGAGACCAGTTATTAGAGTAGTCCCAGCCTCTCTGCACCCTCTTCCATCTGATTGCTGCACTTGGAAGAAAGAAGTAGCCCCGACCAGCACAATCTGGTAGTGTTTTTCTCCTTGGGGTGTAACTTGATGAGGGATTATATGATTATATTCTACATTATATTCTGCATCTCTGTACTATAGGTTTTTACTGGTCATTGTGAGCAGCCTGGTGTTCGGTGAGTAATTCTTGAGTTCAGAGTTTGTATGCTCCTAAGTAACAGCTGCATTTTCCAATATCAGCTTTATCAATAGCAAAGGTGATGTTTTAGACCTGTATCTGCTTTATTCAGATGTGTTATTTCTCTTGATTAGGGTTAGGAAGAGAAAAACTAATTGTTTTATTCCTTTGAAACCAACAAAGACCACTCAATCACAGAATCTACAAGAAATGAAGTTCAATGTTTAAAAATGTAGTATGAGAAATCTTTTTGGAAATTGAGAACTCCAAACCTGACTTTGAGATATGGTTGATAAAAAAGAAGTTGCATATTATGCACATTATATAGAACAGAGCAAAGTACAGCACCTTCATCAGAAGCACAAGAACAAAGCTTTGAAGTAACATTGTCACACTTTTAAATTTTGGTTCAGACATGGCAATTCAGTTATATATGTCAGAAATGAGTCTCCTTTTCCTAATCTTTAACATTAGATATCCAGTTATTCATGTAGCTGTGCACTGTAGGATGACTTTTCTTTAACAGCAGACCATTTATACAATGATGTTTCTGTAAGATTATAATGAAGTTGAACAATTTCTTTGCCTACCAGTGTCATAGCTATCACAGACTGATGGTGCTGGTATAAGAAACCTACTGTACTACCAGTCATATAAAGGGATTGAACGTGTTAAACAAAATACATACTACCTGATAATTATAATAAACAACTATGCTGCTTAATGTATCTAATATTGTGACCATTAATTCTGATAATGTCAATTTTCTTGGATTAAGAACTGCCTAGCAGATCAGTAGAGTCTGATCCAGGTGTATCTGGATTGGTCACGGAGATGTGGCCTTGGGTAATCTATGGTTTCACAACCATTCTTTAGCACTGCTCCCCTGCTCTGCTACTCAGACACCATGGACTAAGAAGCTTTGCTCTACCATGACTCTCTTTCATGATTTTCCTGCCTTGGAGCTGGCTAAGGACTGAATTCCTCCAAAATATGAACCAAATTAAACGTTTCTTCGTTTAAATTGTGAGTGTCAAATATTGTGTCTAGCTACAGGAAGGCTGAGTCATATGGAAAATTGGTACCAGAAGTGGAGTTACACATACCTTCAGTCCTGAAGGTTCTGGACCATTTGTTATCCTGCTTAGATTGGGTTGTTGTGGGAATAAAAGGACATGGTAATACTAGGAGACACCCTGAAGAATCTTCTTCACTCCATACATATTCTTCCTTATATCTGTTGTGGAGTGGGAGACCAATTCTTTGGTAGTCTGGATCAGTCACCCCTACCAACATCATAACTTCCTTTTTAGCTTATTGACGCAGAGACATGAGGAGCACAAAATGACTAGGGGGGAAGTCTTAGCCTCTGGTTCAGTAGCATCATTGTTTTTTCTCCTGGTAGAAGCCTTCTCCTATCAGGAACTAAGACTTCTGGGCAACCAACCATAAATTTGCAGGAACAAGAAGCACAAATTTTGCTGGTGAGACACTAGGGATAATGGTGACTGGTTCCATTCCCATTCCCTATCTTTGATTCCTGGGCCCATGAATCCTAAAAGAAAAACAGTGCCATATATTGGATACTGATTCAGAGTATATATAGCCTTCTGGAGCACCTTTCCCCACACCTAACTTGTCCTGTTATTGCATCTTCAAAAGGCCATTCCACCATTCTATCACTCCAGCTGTTCTAGATAGATAGAACATGAACAGACCAGTGAATTTCATGAGCACGAGCTGCACTGCTTCGGCTGTGAAGTGTTTCTTCATCAGAAGCAATGTTGTGTTGAGCACCATGATGATGATGAAGCATTTCATCAGTCCATGGATGGTAGTTTGGCAAAAGCACAATGCATGGAAAAAAATACATACCCAGATTAAATGTCTATTCTAGTAAGGACAAAATGCTATCATTTCCATGACGGAAGTCTGATATAATCAGCTTGCTGAAAACTCACAAATTGGGAAATAATGTCTTATTGGGGACATAGTGTTTTCTTCTGTTGCTGGCAGATTGGACATTCAGTAACCAGGTGAGCCTTGGTGAGTGGAAATCAATGTTACTGGTCCCATGCATAACTTCCATTCCAGCCATCATATCCAAATTGGGTCTTTGCAATAACTGTTTCCTAACATCTTGTTTAGAAGCTTTGGAACTGCTTTAAGGGAGGAATTCTGAAAGGTTTAGAAAGACAATCTAAAGAAACCCTAAAAATCTATAAATAGAGCTTTACAGGACAATCTGGTTGAATCTCAGAAGATCAGGATGCTTAAAGGAATCCAGTCAGTAAAGAAAAGGCACGTTAGGTTTCAGTCAGGAACAAGGACTCCATCGACAGATGAAGGTAAGACCATGTGTGTTACACTCAGGAGCAAAAACAACATTTTGATAATGCAGTTATAGCTCCCAAGATTTAAAGAGTGAAACTAAGGTGAGACCAAGGGTAATAGACTAATTGACCTGGCATGGGACATTACAAGGTAGCCCAAAATTCATTCTACAGCATGGATAGTAACTCTTTGCTTTCAGTCAGATTTACAGTGAAAATCAGGGGCAAAAGGCAGGGCCAAAAAATTTGAAAAACTTAAATTTTGGTCGAGAAAGACTCATGTAATTTGGGGCTAAAGATGGTATGGCCGCTGAAGGTATAAATACCATTAAAAAGAAACCAAGTACTTTGTGTAGAGACAAGCCCACAGATGCTATGAGGCCTCTCAGGAATCGGGAAGACCTCACCCATCACAGGCTCAAGAGTGCAAAAGTATAAGCCATTAATTTGAGAAGTCTGAGACCACTGTTCAAATAGAGTCAACTGCTACTACACAACACTAGGAAGACCAGCCTAAGGCTAATTGGAGTTAGAGAGAAAATAGAAGACAGCACACATGGAATTGTAAATTTGTTTACAGAAATCATAATAGAAAATTACCCAAGTAAGATGAAAGAGATCAAATAAACATGAACGCAATTACAGTGGGTGACTTCAGTACCCCACATTTGCAAAGAGATAGATCAACTAAACAAAATATCAACAAAGAAACACAGTAATACCTTGGTTCACTCACATTTCTGTTTGCAAATAATTTGGTTTACAAACAGAAGCATTCAGCAAAATTTTGCTTCCATTTTCAAATTCTGCATCACATGATGGACACAGCCATGGCCATCTTCCTCAAACAAACACAAACACAAACATGGCCATCTTCCCCAGAATTGTGGAATTAAATAAGTTCATGAACCAAGATACCACTTAACAGAGCTGAACAGTATGCTCAAATATGTGGACTGACTAGATATCTACAGAGTATTCTACCCAATTACAACAGAGTAAACGTTCTTCTCTGCACCACATGGAACTTTCGCCAGAACAGACCACATACTATTTTACAAGCCTGCTTAAATAAATACAAGATAGGGGCTGGGGACTTAGCACAGTGGTTAGAGTGCTTGCCTCTCAACTGCAAGGCCGTGAGTTTGATCCCCAGCACCAATAAATAAATAAATAAATAAATAAATAAATAAATAAATAAATACAAGATAATTGAAATCATCCCATGTTTACTATCAGACTATTGTGCAATGAAACTAGAAATCAATCACAGAAGAACCCACAGAAAATTTAGAAGCACTTGGAAGATTAATAATGCACTCTTGAACACCCAAGTGGTCACAGAAGAAAGAAATTAAACAATTTCTGGATGCAAATGACAATTCTAGTAAAACACACCAGAACTTATGGGATACAATGAAACCAGACTAAAGAAGAAAAATCATTATAATCACAGTTCATATTAGAAAAACAGAGGGACCTTAACTAAATAACCTCATAATGAATCTGAAGATACTCAGAAAACAACAACAATCTAAACACAAACCAAAATTAAGGAGGAAAAGTATAAATATGAGAGCAGAAATGAATGATACTGAATCTAAAAAAAATAAGTAATCAACAAGTTGAAGAACTAGTTTTTTGAAAGAATAAATAAAATAGATAAAACCACGCCCAAATTTTCAAAAAGAAAGAAAGTCTCATCAAGGCAATTAGAAATGAAAAAGGCAAAATCACAACAGACAGTGTCAAAATCCAGAGTATAGTTAGTAACTAGTATGAAAAACTGTATTCTAATACGTTGCAAAATAGACAGATTTCTAGATCCATATGAATTACCAAAAGTAAACCAAGAAGACCTAAAAATTTTGAACAAGACAATAACAAGCAATGAAATTGAGGCAGGAAAAAAAAAACAAACCTATCAACTAAAAAAGTCCAGAACCTGTTAGATTCACTGCTGAATTCAACAAAAACTTTAAGGACATTGTGTCAACAATACTCCTCAAACTCTTCAATGAAATCAAAAGGGAAGGAGTGTTTCCAAACTCATTTTTGAAAGTCAGCATCACTGATAGCAAAATTACACAAAAACCTAAATAAAAAAGAAAACTGCACGCAAATCACTGTAATGAACACAAATGCAAAAATCCTCAAAAAGATATTAGCAAATAGAATGCACATCATTGAAAGGGTCACACATCATGATTAAGTAGATTTCATTCCTGGGTGGCAAAGATGGTTCAACATATGCAAACCAATAAATGTAATATACCACACAATCAGACACAAAAACAAAAACATGTGATCATATCAATAGATGCAGAAAAAGTTTTTGACAAATCCAACTCCCATCCATGACAAAAAACCTGAAGGAAATAGATATAGGTGGACTTTACATGAATTTGGAAAAGCCATTTATGACAAATGACCCACACCATACTAAATGGGAAAAAAACTGAAAACATTCCTTCTAATATCAGATACAAGACAGGGATGTCCACTATTACCACTCGTGTTCTACAGAGTACTTGAAATATTAACCTAAGCAATCAGGCAAAAGAAAGAAATAAAATGGATATGTATAGGAAAAAAAATAAGTCAAGTTATAAATACTTGCATATGACATGATTCTTTACATAGAAGAACCAAAGAATTCCACCAAGAGACTCTGAGAATTAAAATCAATTTCAGCAATGCAGCAAGATACAAAATCAACACACAAAAATCAATAGTATCCATGTATACCAAAACTGACTCATTGAGGAAAAAATGGAAAGCAATACAATTCACAATAGCATTGAGAAAAATTAAATACCCAGTAGTTTAAAGAGCTGTTCAA
This sequence comes from Hystrix cristata, assembly GCA_004026905.1. Taxonomy (NCBI): domain Eukaryota; kingdom Metazoa; phylum Chordata; class Mammalia; order Rodentia; family Hystricidae; genus Hystrix; species Hystrix cristata. The sequence continues at coordinate 24,652 of PVJO010001738.1, forward strand.
TGAAAACTATAGTATTCTGAAAAAGAGAATTGAAGTGGACATCAGAAAATGGGGTTGTCCCAAGTACCTGGAGAGGCAGAACCAATATTGCCAAAATAGCTGTACTACAAAAATTGATAAAAGCATTTAATGCAATCCCAATCAAATTACCAAGAATATTTCTCAGAAACTAGAGAAAACAATTCTAAAATTCATATGGAACCAGATGAGACCCAGAACACCAGAAGCAATCCTAATCAACAAGAACAAAGCTGACAATGTCACAATACCTGACTACAAGTTATACTATGAAACAACAGTGATTAAAAAAAAAAAAAGCAGCACGGTATTGACACAGAAACAGACAAGTGAATCAGTGGAACAGAACAGAGGGTAGAGAAACATCTCCCAACACATTTAGCTATTTGATC